>CM033032.1:16100046-16225046 GCA_019207045.1 Branchiostoma floridae x Branchiostoma belcheri | reverse complement strand
GCCCTGCTATGGTCACCCGCCCGGGGTCTCCGCCGAACACATGTATGTTATGCTGCACCCAGCGGAGAGCACTGATCTGGTCCAAGAACCCGACGTTCCACTGTCCCCCGATTCCCGAAAATCCAAGGATACCCAACCTGCATCAGTGCATGGGCAGAAGAGCAGTTTGCGGAATAAGCATGTGTAGATGCAAATATTTAAAGAGAAAGATTTTTTTTGCTTAGATGTCTCAGACTTAATGCTATTTGCACCCACCTGTAGTTTATTATGACAACGACGATGTTTCCCATCGCGGCTAGGGCCCGACCATCGTACTGTGCACCGCTGCCGCTGAACAACCCCCCGCCATGTATGAAGAACATCACCTACAACAACATCGTGAACTTTCATAACTTTCAACTGTATGTGTTGGTTGAAGTCATTCTTGAACTATTTCTGTAAAATCTAACACAAAAATTGGACTCGCCCAATTTTTTTTACTGAACAGCGCCAGTCTTTGTCAAGGAATGAACAAACAATCCACTGCTGCCGTGCGACACGTTATGCAGATAGAACACGTGACTCAGTGAGCAGTGGATCATAAATTGCAGGACGTCTATGGCGCCTGCCGTGCATTCTGCCGCAGATCTTCGCTGTGGCGAATGAAACTCCTATGCCAGCTAAACTCCTTCCCAAGCTTATATGATACTATGTTATATCACAGCAAGATCTGCTTGGAGACTGCATGGTCGCATCTGATAGGATATCTTAGTCTCTACCAGACTCCGGGTCGCTGGAAAACCGTAGAAATGGAACAAATAGAGGAGTAAGTCGGCCAGAGGAGTATAGCCGGCTAGGGAACAGCACGCCACCTCCGCAGGTCGCGTACTGTTCTCTGGCCGGCTTACTCCTCTATTTGTTCCATTTCTACGGTTTTCCAGCGACCCGGAGTCTGGTAGAGACTAAGGATATCTGACGTACCGCTAGCCGAGCCGAAGTGTTCATGGTCGGTGTGTACACGTCCAGGAACAGGCAGTCCTCGCTGATCCTGTCGTGCGGCATGAACAGCGGGATGCTGTGGTAGAACCGCCGGTCTTGGGGGATGTTCTGGGCACAATGAGCGCCGTGCTGGGTAGCATTTCTAAAGAGAGTTACGAGACTTCTGGTTTCTTTATCATTCATAGCAGTTACCAATGTACAATAGCTTGCCGTCGCTTAACTGATGGTAATTCCACAGCAAATAGATTTTATGGATGGCATCCTCAGCAGACTAAAAATAGTGAGATAGGCTAGGGCGAACAAAAAGATGGGTAAAAAAACAAGATGGCTACATTTTCAAAATAGGAACCATAAATGTTGTAAGTAACTTGTAACAATAACTAAAGGGACAAAACGTGGTATCACAGCCAACAATGCATTCGTTCCTGTATTCAAGACATGTACAAAACTAAAAGTGACACGTGTGTGGTATACTCATATCACTACCAGAGTAGGCAGTCCTGGGTACATCGCAAGTGTCACCTCTACAAGTACAACAAGCGTTCGCAGAACTCAACCTTCGTGAAATGGGTGAGGGTGTGGTGGTTTGAGGGTGTTTTTTTATAGACATCTCAGGGGCTAGCCTAACAGTATATGATACGTCCGATTGGCAAAATTGTCCGGAATTCTACAGGATTTTTTCCGAGCCTATGTAGTTGCTTTGGAGTGGAATAATTTGGTTCACAGATTGTCATGGTATTTGGAATGCAGATAGTTTTTGTCATGGACTGTGAGCGAGCGAATGAGTGAGATAGCTCTGGAGATGCCTTACATAATCAAATTTTATCATACAAATTAGGGGCTAATTTGCATAGGTAATGAGGACAGTTTATAAGCCTACTTCATTTCATATTAGCAGATACTCAAACATAAGACACATGTAACTAACAAAGAGAGAAATACTAGCCTAACTGAGTAGTGTACTAGTATGTCCGATTGGGCCACAGCAAGTAAATTTTATGGATGACATCCGCGAGTGCATTAAATTTCGCCTGATTTCAGAAAAAAAAAGAATTTTTTCTTCTGCAGGGACCGTCAACATGACGATAAAGTACCATAATTAGCAAATATGTTGTGTTGTAGCCTAATGATTGTACTTGTACAAGTGACACTTGCGAGGTACCCAGGACTGTAGTTGTAGAAATAAAATTTATTGGATATATGGAAGCTATGAGTGTGCTTACCAAATTTGTTGATGATGCCAGTCTACGACACTAGTGTCACTTTTACCATACCAGTGCATGTCTTAAAAACAGGAATGAATGCCTTGTTGGCTCTGATGCCATGTTTTGTCCCTTTAATTCTTTTTACAACAGTCATCAGAACTTTATGGTGCCTATTTTTGAAAATGTAGCTGTCTTATCTTTTTTCACCTATCTTGTTTTTTTTCACCCTATCGCACTTTTTTTGCAGTCTGCAGAGGATGTCATCCATAAAATTTACTTGCTGTGGCCTTTGTAAAAATTCCCGGAATTTACACCAAGTCTTACGCGCGTGCGCAATTGCATCATCCCTTTGGAGGGTAATAACATGGGAAGGGTTGACGGATCGTCGTGATTTTTGATCTCTAGATAACTTGGGGGATGCCTTCTATAATCAAGTTCTATCAATGCAAACCAGGGGCTAGTTTGCACAATTAATTATTCCGCAGCATTTCATAACAGGACAGTCAAACGTACATGTATTACATTTGTAACTGAAAAAAACATATTTATAGATATTAAATATGCACATTGCTGCCTAGCTCCGCAATTTAGTACGTTATATACTTCCAATGTGTATAATGGACTATCGAGATAAAACAAATATTGACGACTTGATACATTGCATGGACCTTTCCACAAAATAATAATAGTTTTTTGTACAACCCCCTTTACGTATAATATACGACTCCTGCGGTAGAGATCATTATTGCCGACTTGTTGCTTGCAACAATGATGATGTAACATTCTTTGTTTCACAATGCAGTCCACTACATTGTGTATCCCATATGTCTAATGTACAGTCCCTATAAACAATCATATCAATGACTACAAGTTACTGTGAAAAACACTTAACCCTGCTCCACTTCGTACATAAACTTTACGTAACTTTGTCCAGCAATGTATTGTACCGGTAGTAACTGTTACGTGTATAGACCCTTTTAAAAACGTATGATATACGCCCCTGTATACAATATCATCATTACCCTTATTCTTGGTCTACAGATTATCAACTCTTATGGGATACATGTACACCCCATCATGTATAATGTACTATCCCTATAAACCATTTTCTTGTAGTCTTCGATACAAACGTCTGTCGCAACTATGACCTTGGGGGTCACTTCCTGTGGGGTCGGCAGCCCACGCTGGCATGACGTAATCACCCAAATATAGAACCATTACGCCATTACACCCAAATATAGCCACACTGGTTCACTGCCGGACCTATTTTCCAAATACAAACATCCCCGGCAAAACCGTCAAAAGCCACTAAACGAAAAAACGCCACGTACGTTTCTTCACTGTCTCAAGAGCTACCCACATACCAAATATCAGATCAATCTGTCATGCCGTTCATGAGATTTTCTGTCCACAGACATGTACCCTACAACGGTTTGCACACATACCTATTGCATTCTGCTAATTACCTCCTAATTTGCATAATAATCAAACAATTATGTACATCACTACCTAAGCTATCTGCATACCTACAGTCATTCCGATCCATCGACCCCTGCTTCCATAATTCCTTCTCAAAACCTAACACAAGAATGACTTTCACCGCCCCAGCAAAACCCCTAAGTGGCCAAAACTTACACACCTTACTATTCATTTATACAGCTACTTACCACTTAAAAATCATCACCCAAACATGTCCCGAAAACAAAATATCAAAACCGGAAGTTCCGCTGCAGTACAATAACACTCCGCTAGAGCGCCCTGCCGTAACGCAATTCCTACCATTCCTTCGTCATGTCTAACCCTACCCACATACCAAATATCAAAACAATCCATCCATGCCTTCCCCAGATATCAGGCTGACAAACGTCCCTCTCACAAAAACCTTCGTGAAATGGGTGAGGGTGTGGTGGTTTGAGGGTGTTTTTTTTATAGACATCTCAGGGGCTAGCCTAACAGTATATGATACGTCCGATTTGCAAAATTGTCCGGAATTCTACAGGATTTTTTCCGAGCCTATGTAGTTGCTTTGGAGTGGAATAATTTGGTTCACGGATTGTCATGGTATTTGGAATGCAGATAGTTTTTGTCATGGACTGTGAGCGAGCGAATGAGTGAGATAGCTCTGGAGATGCCTTACATAATCAAATTTTATCATACAAATTAGGGGCTAATTTGCATAGGTAATGAGGACAGTTTATAAGCCTACTTCATTTCATATTAGCAGATACTCAAACATAAGACACATGTAACTAACAAAGAGAGAAATACTAGCCTAACTGAGTAGTGTACTAGTATGTCCGATTGGGCCACAGCAAGTAAATTTATGGATGACATCCGCGAGTGCATTAAATTTCGCCTGATTTCAGAAAAAAAAGAATTTTTTCTTCTGCAGGGACCGTCAACATGACGATAAAGTACCATAATTAGCAAATATGTTGTGTTGTAGCCTAATGATTGTACTTGTACAAGTGACACTTGCGAGGTACCCAGGACTGTAGTTGTAGAAATAAAATTTATTGGATATATGGAAGCTATGAGTGTGCTTACCAAATTTGTTGATGATGCCAGTCTACGACACTAGTGTCACTTTTACCATACCAGTGCATGTCTTAAAAACAGGAATGAATGCCTTGTTGGCTCTGATGCCATGTTTTGTCCCTTTAATTCTTTTTACAACAGTCATCAGAACTTTATGGTGCCTATTTTTGAAAATGTAGCTGTCTTATTTTTTTTCACCTATCTTGTTTTTTTTCACCCTATCGCACTTTTTTTGCAGTCTGCAGAGGATGTCATCCATAAAATTTACTTGCTGTGGCCTTTGTAAAAATTCCCGGAATTTACACCAAGTCTTACGTGCGTGCGCAATTGCATCATCCCTTTGGAGGGTAATAACATGGGAAGGGTTGACGGATCGTCGTGATTTTTGATCTCTAGATAACTTGGGGGATGCCTTCTATAATCAAGTTCTATCAATGCAAACCAGGGGCTAGTTTGCACAATTAATTATTCCGCAGCATTTCATAACAGGACAGTCAAACGTACATGTATTACATTTGTAACTGAAAAAAAGATATTTATAGATATCAAATATGCACATTGCTGCCTAGCTCCGCAATTTAGTACGTTATATACTTCCAATGTGTATAATGGACTATCGAGATAAAACAAATATTGACGACTTGATACATTGCATGGACCTTTCCACAAAGTAATAATAGTTTTTTGTACAACCCCCTTTACGTATAATATACGACTCCTGCGGTAGAGATCATTATTGCCGACTTGTTGCTTGCAACAATGATGATGTAACATTCTTTGTTTCACAATGCAGTCCACTACATTGTGTATCCCATATGTCTAATGTACAGTCCCTATTAACAATCATATCAATGACTACAAGTTACTGTGAAAAACACTTAACCCTGCTCCACTTCGTACATAAACTTTACGTAACTTTGTCCAGCAATGTATTGTACCGGTAGTAACTGTTACGTGTATAGACCCTTTTAAAACGTATGATATACGCCCCTGTATACAATATCATCATTACCCTTATTCTTGGTCTACAGATTATCAAATCTTATGGGATACATGTACACCCCATCATGTATAATGTACTATCCCTATAAACCATTTTCTTGTAGTCTTCGATACAAACGTCTGTCGCAACTATGAGTTTGGGGGTCACTTCCTGTGGGGTCGGCAGCCCACGCTGGCATGACGTAATCACCTAAATATAGAACCGTTACACCATTACACCCAAATATAGCCACACTGGTTTACTGCCGGACCTATTTTCCAACTACAAACATCCCCGGCAAAACCGTCAAAAGCCACTAAACGATAAAACGCCACGTACGTTTCTTCACTGTCTCAAGAGCTACCCACATACCAAATATCAGATCAATCTGTCATGCCGTTCATGAGATTTTCTGTCCACAGACACGTACCCTACAACGGTTTGCACACATACCTATTGCATTCTGCTAATTACCTCCTAATTTGCATAATAATCATACAATTACGTACATCACTACCTGAGCTATCTGCATACCTACAGTCATTCCGATCCATCGACCCCTGCTTCCATAATTCCTTCTCAAAACCTAACACAAGAATGACTTTCACCGCCCCAGCAAACCCCTAAGTGGCCAAAACTTACACACCTTACTATTCATTTATACAGCTACTTACCACTTAAAAATCATCACCCAAACATGTCCCGAAAAAAAATATCAAAACCGGAAGTTCTGCTGCAGTACAATAACACTCCGCCAGAGCGCCCTGCCGTAACGCAATTCCTACCATTCCTTCGTCATGTCTAACCCTACCCACATACCAAATATCAAAACAATCCATCCATGCCTTCCCCAGTTATCAGGCTGACAAACGTCCCTCTCACAAAAAAACAGCACTCAAAACAAACCCTTCGTTTCACGAAGGGAATCATTAGGCTACAACACAACATATTTGTTCATTTTTCATCATGTTATTCGTCTGCAAAGAAGAAAAAATAATTGTTTTTTTTTTCTGTATGTCAAGTGATACTGTAATCAACATTAACTAGAGTTCCACGACATCATACACTCGCCAAATAATATTACCTTTCTGACTGACGTGTCATGAAGGTATAAGTATTAAATGCCGTACCTGACACCGGTCCAAGGCTCATGGGGGAGGGGGGCGTGGAACCGTAGCCCTCCCACCGGCGGGCTGGCGTAGGGCACACCCAGGAACATGTAAACCTGGACCCTGCCGGCCGTCACTCGGGCTGTTCTACCCCGCAGTCTCCCGCTCACGGTGGACGCCACGACATCCTCACCTGGGTCATAAATCGGGACAAAATAACGCATTGGATTCATCAGTTATCATTTCATGTCCTTATCATCATGTATGTATCCCCGTCTTGTAAAATATACTGTAAATGCAGAAATGTTCGCGGTGGATTAATGTTCGCAGTTTTCGCGGCGGCCGCTAGCTTCACCGCGAAATTAAATCCACCGCGAACATTTTTCCATAACAGTAAGAGACTACAGTGCATGGTGCTACCGCGAAATTAAAACCACCGCGAAAAGTCCATTTTCCCGCTACCGCGAAATTAAAACCCCGCGAACTTAAATGCATTTACAGTATTCATTCATTCATTCATTCATTCATCCATTCATTCATTTCTTTCTTGATTCAACATAACAGGCATACACATAACGTTAATGGTAGCCTGAATGGCGTCGGAATTTACAAGAGTTTACAACAGACACTTAACCTACTTCGTCTGTATATGTACATCATGAAAACAAGATCCTTAACATTAAGTATCCATCATTACAAACTAATGCCTTTTTGTACAGATTGATAGTTGTATGTATTCAGGAAAGATGTGCTCTTTCGATGTGCTCTGGTGTCCTCTTCGCATGCAGATACTTGGTTCAGACTGAATGAGTTTGTACGTCTCGGTTTTGTTGTGTGCGGGAATGTCGTGGAAGTAGTAAGAGTCTAGTAACGTTACGTCTTTTTCTTCTACACTCCGTTCCACTGAAGGAAAAGGAAAAAAAGGAAAACACAAACTGGGGCCAAACATCTTCATGGCTGATGGATTAGAGTTGGCCTCCTTCTCAGACTTTAGGAGCCCCGTTGTAGTTTTTTTTGGGGGGGGGGGCTGCTTCGAGATTTTCAACATAGGCTGTGGTGGGAAACGTAGTTTCTGCTTCTGGTTGCCACAGAACCATCCTTTCCACTATAGAGAACCTTAATAATCTCCAAGCAGATTCTACGTTGGGATAAGATAGTATAAAAAGCTGTCAGAGGAGTGAAGTCGGGCTAGGAGTGTGTATTCTTCGGTAGCAAACACTAAAGACCACTAAACGCCGCCTCGAGAAATCTGCGATAGCCCGCCAACTGGCAAAGCCCCATGCAGACCCTCCTTCCTCTCTGACGTACAGAAACATGCTGGGAGGGCGGAAGTATCCTGGGGACGTGACTTGTGTGTGGAGAAGGCCAAAGACGCCCCGTGCCAAACTCCCCTCCCGGCAATGAAAAGGGCTATCAAATCGGTAATCTTTACGCCCTCACAGCGCCACCAAATCAGGTACATTCTAAAGCTCCCTTTCTTATATAAACGTATCACCATTGTGGCAACATTTTCATCCCTAAACTAGAGTTCCACGAACACATACCTTTGCCAAATAAACCAGGTTTGTTATGTAGAATCATGTCTGAAGACATAAATGTGCCACCCATTATATTTTATTCTATATGCCTGGAGTTGGTTCATAACATTTTGCCATTGCTTATACAAATTAGATCCCTATTTACATACTAATATTAAATTGTATCAAGCATCACTTAAGCTGTCAGCATACCAAAAATCATGATGATCCATTCAATCCCTTCTTGACTTATTATCTTTCCAAGTAGGAAACTAAACCGGCTCCTGTAGTTCAAGAAAAGATGTTAGCGGACCCAAACATACACCTCTTACTCTCTGCCATCTTTCTCAATTACATATGTGACAAGTCTGAAAGTCCTATCATGGAATACAGTGGATTTATCAACTTTCCTCATTAATTATGCAAATTAGCTGTTAATTTGCATAACTGGTATCTCATTATGTAACGTTTTACTTAGGCTATCAACATACCAAAAATCATGACGATCCGTCAGCACGTTCATATTTCCATTAATTATGCAAATGAGATCATCATCTGCATAGTTAATTTGTATTGATATTTCTGTCTTTCTCAGCTGCACATGTGACAAGTTTGAAAGTCCTATAAAGGAATGCAGTGGATTTACACATTTTCCTAATTAATTATGCAAATTAGCTGTTGATTTGCATAATTAGAATTCCATCATGTAAGTCTTCCCTTTGGCTATCTACATACCAAAAACCATGACGATCCATCAATGCGTTTATATTTTCTCATTAATTATGCAAATGAGGTCATCATTTGCATAATTAACATGCATTGATATTTCTCTCTTTCTCATCTATACATGTGACAAGTTCGAAAGTCCTATAATGAAATGCAGTGGATTTATAAACTTTCCTCATTAATTATGTAAATTAGTTCCTGATTTGCATAATTAGTATTTCATAATGTACATTGTTACTTGGGCTATCTACATACCAAAAATCGTGATGATTCATCAACACGTTCTCGAGTTATTCTCGTCCAAAGTTTGAAAGGAAATCGGCGACTGCAGTTCCAAACAAGCCGCTAGGGGCTTATAGTACTTACTCTCTGCCTCAAGGGCTATCTACCACTCAAAAATCATAACCACAGCATGTCCAGAACACGAGATATCAAATATTGAGGTTCTGCTGCAGTACCTTAGCAAGCCGCTAGGGGGCCCATTATCAAACTTGACCTTCGTTTTCCCGACCCCTATCCACCTACCAAATATCATCGGGATCCATCCAAGGCTTCTCGAGTTATACTGTTAACAGACAGACAGACAGACTCACAAGCCTAAAACATAACCTTAGCCATTCTGGCAAAGGTAAATAGTAAACTTGCGTCTTGTTTTGGCCCCGGTAAACTGTACATAGTGCCGCACAGACACAACTTACGATTTACTAAAGGTTGTTGAGACACACACAAGACAAAACAAAACAAGAGTTCGTAGACCTCAGGCCTGCATGAAATATATTGGGTGTCTGTAGACCTATTGTGTATTTTTTGTCTGCGGTACGTGGTTGGAAAAGTGAGCTTTTTACCGTGTTGGTTGTGCACCATGAAAAAGTGTAAATTTCCATTTTCTGAATTTGTAAGTTTGGACATGGATGAACATTACTTATTTTGGATTTCTTAAGTACATAACCAACCACAGTACCTTGAAGTTGTTGAGACAACTTTTTGCTACTTTTTTTTTCTCAGATGGCCCATACAGTTATTCTGTCACGTGATATATTCAGTACTGATATCTTCCTATTTCAATGTACTGACCTGATGCAGCTGCTAAGTCTCCTTGGTGTGTATTCTTCCAATGACATTCATTAAAGATTTATTTCTGGAGTGATATATCACTTGACATTGGAAGGTTCTTTGCATAATTTCACCAATGGTACTTAGTACAGTAGTTCCATAGACAATCTCACTGTGGTAGCCCCCATGCAACAGCAACAGTTAGTCCCCAGGGTGGTATCATATTTTCATTCAATCTGACCAACCCAACCCACCCGCAGGAAAGTCTAACCATAAAGATCGCAGTTTCTTTTAGCTGCACGCTGTCATATTGAACAAAATTTCATTTTTTGGTTGCTTACCACTTCCAAGTGATTGAAATTCAAATAGTATTTGAATTTCATATGCCTACGGGCATACACTTTGGAGTGGACGGGAGAAAATTTGAAGACAACGGGACTAAAACGACGGGAACTCTCTTTACATGGGGCTCCCGCTCTCGCCAGTCCCGCTCTCGCCAGTCCTGCTCTCGCGAAAACCGTAATGTAAAGTGGGCCTAAATCTCTTCTAGTATTTAAGCCAAATTTAACAGCAGAATTAATAATCAAAATGTCCTTGTCAATCCCATTTATAGATGGCAAGCTGCTGGCAATGGAAACTTTGAAAAGTTCAGAAAACTGTTGTAGCCAGAGCGAACACCCGGCAAACATCCCCCAAAACCAATGAGCAGTTGCTTAGAAGGGGAAAACAATTTCATCATATATTTGCCGTGACAAAATGCACCAGACGATACTTAACAAAGCCTCCACCACTTAACCCTGCCTGTATTATAGATTTAAAAGCAGGCCCAAAAATCAAGTGAATATGACTGGCCCAAAATTACCTGCATACAGTATGGAAATGGCATCACCAAAGAAACACAGGAAAAATCATACACATACCTTTCTCCTATGCTTATGCTCTATTCATTTCTCCTCCACTTTAGAAAGTTGTATCTTCTTCTGTTTAACCATGATTGCCAAACAGGGTAAAGGAACTTGTACCAGAACTATATAGTTTATACAGCTGTCAAAACACCACAAAGACTAAGAAGCAAACTCAAATTATACCTAACCAGTATGGCAGGAGCTGTAGCATCATCTGGCAGATACAAAGTAACCCAATACATTGAACGTGACCTACATGTACGCCCCTGCAAACCAGATGACAATTACACAAGTAAAGACCTATCAATCAACCCAAACCCTGGGCCATAATCTGTTTTCACAACCAAGCAGATGTTAGTGGTCCTGAATCCCAACCAAGAAAAAATCAGCATCAGCCTACAGTGTCAAGTTCATGAACTAGGAAGCCCAAAATCAAACCTGACCGCCAGAACACCACCAACAATTCATGTGCCAAAAAGCAACACAATGGCACCTCGCGTTCCGGAGATACAGCGCACGCCCCGTGCCCGCACAAAAGGTAACCTGGAATGTCAAGTTCAAGCACCAAGGGCGCCAAAATTAAAATTGAGAATTATTCAGCCACCGCCGACACATGTGTCAAATATCATCGCGCCCGCACCAACCGTTCAGAAGATATAACTCCGGAAATACCCCTCCCGGACACAAAATTCGACCTGCCGGGTCAAGTTCAAACGCGACAAGGCCCAAAGTCAATCCTAGGCAACAGGCAATAACCCCCCACCCATGCACCAAAAATCGTTGCAATCCCGCGTATCGTTCCGGACACACAGCGCCAAAAGTGCCCAAAAAACACAAAAAATGTCACCTGCAATGTCAAGGTCAAGTGCCAGGAGGCCCAAAATCACACCTGAGTGTCAAGCCACCACCCTCAACCCACGTACCAAAAATCGTCGTGCTCGCACCATCCGTTCTCGAGATACAGCGCCCTATATCCCCAGCTTCCAAAACTTCCCACGCCCGTGAAAACCATACCTGCATACATGCAGGTAATGACAACTGTTTATTTTATAGACTTAATTTTGTTTGGCTGGGATACTAGTAAAAGTTATTCTTGACAGTATGATCAGACGGCTTATTCTATTATCAAAGAACAATCGATGGTTGCCACGTAACATATCTTGTTAAGATTGACTAGCGTTTAACACAGGTGCCTAGGGCCTAAGTGGTGATGTCAACGTTCGCATGTTGCATGTTAGCCTCCTTTGCAGGCATTTAGGAGTACTCGTGTTTATCTATTTTTAGTAGTAGCAGTAGTTCCATAGCTTTTTAATCAGCCGTAGGCTGATTAATCAGCCGTAGGGGCAGCACAACATGTTATGCTGTATCAATAGGCATTTTGGTCCCCAGGCGGCGCCTATCTGGTAAATGATGTAAATCACCGTATGGCTGATACGACACGAAGGTTGGCCAGCCCTCCGTCCGGGTGATTTGTAGTGAATCACCAACTCCAGACAGAATGGTTTGTTCCAACGCACACCGCACCATTGCACTTGTGGGGTTTCTTTAACGTGCATGGGGTGTGGCTCTCCCCATACACGGGACCTCCATTTAACGTCCTATCCGAGGGATGGCCCTAGCCGAAGCTAGGTACTCATTTTCACCTGAGTTAAGTGAGGAAAGGGCACAAGATCGGTAGCACGGCAAACACACTGCCGCTGCGCTACGCGGTCCCACTTATCTATTTTTAGGGGGTGCTTATTTACGATTTTCAACATCAGGCAAGGGTCTCTAGTGCAGATGGGGGGGGGGGGGCTCGTTACTAAAACACAACCAGTAGATTTCTAGCGAGAACACGATCCCTTCACATGCAAAGTACCCAATTACCACGTACTGGTCTAGTGGCACGCGACGGACAGGGATGAATAGTTCACACCAATTGTCTGTTCATAAATACTTGTTTATTTGTTCGGCATATATTAGTCCCAGTGCATCGACCACCCACAAATACGCAGAAAATCATACATTAGAAATCCTAGAAAGCGAAATATCTAGATATAGTTCAGACGGATTTATTTTACTTGGCGGCGACTTAAACGCTCGTCTTGGTGATTTGCGCGATTATGTAGATGATAGCACTCCTGACAATTGTAATCAAGACAGCTTCCCTTACTCCTCGGATAGACAACACATGGATAAGGCCCCTCCGAATAAATTCGGCAGGCATATTGCTGACCTATGTGTTCAAGCTAACCTAAGAGTTCTAAACGGGACGGTGGCTGGGGATTTACAGGGGAAATTTACCTGCCACCAACCGCGTGGAAGCAGCACAGTTGACTACATAATTTGCAGTCAGTCCCTGATCCCACATATCTTATCGTTTCACATAAAACCATTAACGTTATTCTCTGATCACTGCATGGTTTGGGCATTAATCCAATCAAAATCAACAAATCACTCTTATCAAGAAAGCCGGAACATATCAAATGCAAAACCTCTCCCCAAACAGTATAAATGGAACGATAAATCAGCCCAGAAGTTCCTTTCTTCTCTCGGCCAGTCTCATTTCGTCGATAGACTACGTTTACTTTGTTCTAACGTTCCAAACAACATAAACAGCACTTCGGAAATTGATGATTATGTGTCGGAGTTTGGTTCCATTTTGAGAGAAGCAGGTGACCAGTCGCTGTGTTTGAAAAGGGTAAGGAAACGCCCATGTAAAAGACAAAACAAGAAATGGTTTGACAAAACCTGCATGGAAATGAAAAGGGAAGTGAAAAACATAGCATCTTTACTGGAAAAAAATCCGTCGAATCCAGACATAAGGGGTAGATTCTTCAAAAGTAAAAAAGAATATAAGAAATTGCTAAAAAAGAAAAAACGAGATTTCCACCAACAAATCATGGATCAATTGTCTTCACTAAGGGAAAGAAACCCGAGTGCATTCTGGAATTTGATAAATAAACTGAAACCAGGAAAGCCAAATGACGATAACCAGATTACAGAAGAGGAATGGGTAAACCACTTCAAGAATCTTGACAAATTTCCTGATAGCCCTACAGACAACGGCCTTCCCAGTGAAAACATTCAAACAGACTTTTCGACCACCCCACCAAACTCGTCAGAACTAGATTCCGCAATTACCCCAGAAGAATTGGACACCGCAGTCTTAAAACTAAAAAAACAATAAGTCAAGCGGCAATGACAGAATTCTGAATGAAATGCTAAATCTGGTAAAATGTTGCTTAAAGAACCTATACTCCACTTGTTTAACACTTGCTTACAAAATGGTCATTTCCCGCAAGAATGGTCAGTAAGTCATATTGTTCCTATCCACAAGTCAGGAGACACCTCCCTGCCAGATAACTACAGAGGGATTTCTATAATCAGCTGTTTAGGGAAATTATTCTCCTCCATTCTAAATTCACGCCTTGTCAAATACGCAGAACACAATAACCTTTTCCAGCCACACCAAGCAGGCTTCAGACAAAACTTTAGAACTACCGATAATCTGTTTGTTTTAAGTACACTAGTTAGCAAATATCTTAACAAAAACCGTCAACTTTACGCTTGCTTCATTGATTTTAGCAAAGCATTTGATTCTGTTTGGAGAAACGGCCTCTTGTTTAGATTGAGTAAACTCGGTATTGGTGGTAAATTTCTAAAAGTAATAAAGGGCATGTATTCAAAGACTATAAACTGCGTTAAATCTAAAAATGGATTGACTGAAACTTTTGTTACTAACTGTGGTGTGAGACAAGGGTGCAACTTAAGCCCTACATTATTTAACCTTCTTCTTAGCGATATTGTGTCCCAATTTGACGGTGCTCCTTGTAATCCCCCACTTATGCACAGCAAAACTGTCCCATGCTTGTTGTATGCTGACGACTTGGTAATTTTTTCCGAGTCCAAACAGGGATTACAGCATTCCTTGAACAATCTGGAAAATTATTGTGCACTTTGGAAATTAAAAGTAAATCTTAGGAAAACAAAAATTATTGTATTTACAAAGGGTGGCAGTCTACCTAAAAACTGTTCTCTCCTGTTTGATAATCGTGAAATAGAAATTGTAACTTGTTATACTTATCTTGGTATTATTGTGAGTGCAGCTGGCACGTTTAAAGCTAACAACAAATACCTGAGTGGCAAAGGTCTGAAGGCTCTATTCGGAATAAAGCAGTCTTTAGATAAAGCCACCGCCTCATTACCTGTTAGAAACAAACTTTTCGATGCATGTGTCAAACCTATTCTACTTTATGGCTCAGAAATATGGGGCGCATTTAAAAGCCCTAAAACCTGTCCCATTGAATCTGTTCACCTTAAATTCTGCAAACAAGCACTAAATGTCCCCAGACCAGCATCTAACCTTGCCACAAGAGCGGAATTAGGGAGGTACCCCATTCAACTGGAAGCCTCCCTGAACGCTATCAAACACTTTCTAAGAATCCGTCAAAACGTGCCAGCTGACAGTCTACAAGCCGACGCCCTATCTCGTCAATTACAACTAGATGCTAATGGAAATAAGTGCTGGGCGTCCGGCGTTCGTAAGATACTGGAGGAATGCGGTTTTGCCTACATATGGAGATCTCAAATATCTCTAGGAACAAACCTATTACCTATAACCAACGCCATCAGCCAGCGATTAAAGGATATTTACATTCAAACATTTAGAACCGAAATACACAATGACAACCGGGACAAATCTTTCGGTAACAAATTACGAACCTATAGATTATTCAAGACTATTTATAAAGAAGAAGAATATCTGATGGTGAAAAACATACAGCACAGATTGGCTGTCACTAAACTCTGGATTAGTTGCCACAAGTTACATATCGAAACTGGAAGGCACAACCGCACCCCTCTGCAGCATAGAGTCTGCCAATTTTGTGATCTACAACATGTAGAAGATGAACAGCATTTTATTTTACACTGTAAATTGTACCATAATGAACGGATTGTGCTTTATGAATATATCAGAAAGAGTTCCCATATTTTGAACATCTTAATGCAACGGATAAATTTCTATTTTTGATGCGCCTAGACAAACCCTGTATATCAAACATTATATGTTCTTATATCTACACCTGTACAAAGAAG
This sequence comes from Branchiostoma floridae x Branchiostoma belcheri, assembly GCA_019207045.1. Classification (NCBI taxonomy): domain Eukaryota; kingdom Metazoa; phylum Chordata; class Leptocardii; order Amphioxiformes; family Branchiostomatidae; genus Branchiostoma; species Branchiostoma floridae x Branchiostoma belcheri. Next base: position 16,208,954 of record CM033032.1, on the reverse strand, counting down.
CGAGAAGAGGGGGGGGGGGGGTAGGTTTTGCACACCCAGATCACCACCTGCTATCATTCGGCATCCCGAAAGCAACTTCGGAGCGGGCAAAACCGATCTCCCAAGCCCGATGTTGAAGTCGCGAAATCGGCGCTACGTACCCAAGAAAAAAAGGCCAGCGCTCCAAGCAGACCCTATGGTGCCTTAGAGATAGTATCAAAACTGGCAAAGGAGTATAGCCGGCCAAAGGGAGATAGCAGGCCAAGAGACTCAAACGGGGCACCGGTGCCGGCTATACTCCTTTGCCAGCTTTGCTCTCTAATGCACCGTAGGGTCTACTTGGAGACTACATCGCTCCTGGAAGATCTGGAAAGGAGACTAGTCGCATGCCAAGCATTTAAACGTTTGGATCTGGCGTAATCGACATGACGCACCGTGATGGTGCCGGAGCTAATTACCATAATTATGACAAGACAATACAACCACTGTCTCCCGAAACAATTAGGACAGATCTAATGTGTAGTAGGGCAGTCGATCCGGTGTGTTTTGGTGGAAAGGTTTATAGTGTCAAGGCTGGGGAGCGCAATGACCGAAGTCACCGGGGGTTGAATCAATTTGAATTTAATGTGTCATTTTTCAAAACCTCCTAGGTTTGATTCGTGACATTCTCAGATCTTCTTTGGAGACACAAATCGGGGGCTAGACCACCTCTTCTATTTTGTGACGCACCGGTAATATCTATCTATTGCATGCACGAACTACAAACGTTGTGTTGTGGATATGCCAATTGTAACGAAACATATGACCGCAGACGATTCCTGAGTCCAACTAACCTTGATCTATAGGGGGGTCGTGCGGCGGCCAGTCGTCGGGCCGGCCACTGGGGAGACCCGGGCACGTGACGAGGAGGATCCACCACCATACCAACGAGGAACACACAGCCGTGGTCGACTGCATAGCGAAAATCGTCCCACTGCTCTTGAACACGCCTCGTCTGTTTCACCGCTAGTTCTCGTGGCATGCACCTGTCAGAAAACTTAGTAGGGTCAACTAAGGATGAAGTCAGCGAGGGGTCCTGGGGAGAATTCCGGGGGAGGAGGGTGTTATACAAAGAAGCACGACAGGTACAAGTTGTCTCTCTCCGCTCCAGGCACAAACACTGCCACTGTATCCAGGCTTGGCAGGTGGCACAGGAAGGAAAGGCGACCTTTTGTGATAATCTAATTGGACTGGCATTCCATGAAAAGATGACTGAGGTTTAAGTTCATCAAATAAAAATCTGCACTGCCAACAATTACACGCGCTTGAAGGCGCTGTCACTTATCAATTACATGTATTTTTAATGGGTAACTGGAGTTAGGTGTTTGTCTAACCCGAAACGTAACCCATGCACTTTCATCCAACCTGCAATATAAGCGTAAAGTGACTTGATAAAGACCAGATGGAACAGTACAGGCTTGTGACAGGTAAGTTCTGCAGGACTTGGCTGCAGGCCTGTAGCGACGTGACAACGAAATACATCTTCTAACCAAGTGAAGTGGACGTTTCTTGGGTAAGAGCATGATGAACGAGCCATAGTTTGGTTATATGTTTGTTTTTGTATATGTCTAGTGGCGGCGCTAATATAAGTTGATACCTTGAGTGCGTCACTACGTCTGTCATGTCTGTTGATTAACTGAAACAATCTATGAAAATGACGTGAATTAAGTAGTTTCATCTTGTGCTATTCCTACTTTCATGCACTCCAAATATACCTCGGTTGGAGAGTAGTATACGTAATACATTCCATGAATTGCTGTTCTGACAACACTACCCATGTGGACGCCAATTCTACAACTTGCCCTTTGAAACCCTTAAAAGTTTCGAAAAAGGGAATTTTCGGGGAAGAAGAACAGCATGCGATGTGTTTAACAGTTTAAAGACACATAATATATCTATAAACCAAGAAACCTTCTCTCCAAGCAGAGGTAAGGCCCCGGCTGGTTGATGCTTTCGTCTGCTGGGGTAGAGGTTTGGCTGACTGATAAAAAGTGACAAAATGGAAAGTCCGACAAAATCGCCTAAAATACGTTCAAGACAGCCATAGGCTCACCTCTGCTTGAAGAGTGCAAGAAACCAACTCTAATTCGTAGCGTTATATGGCATTGAATTTCTGCTAAAATTGGCATCAGTAAAAGATAGTAGCCCCCTGTGAGATTTGAACTCACGACCCCTGGTTTACAAGACCAGTGCTCTAACCCCTGAGCTAAGGAGGCGTGCTTGTGGCTGCATCCGCTTGATATTTTCTAAACTAAAACAGGATTAGTCCGTGTCACGCGAACAGCTGACAACAAACCCATTTGAGAGGTGAAAAATCGATGCGTTGCCTTGGTTGACGTCATCGCGACCGCTTGGAAGAGTATTAGTATGCATGACGTCATTGTGACGTAAATTTCAGACGATCTAGCAACAAGGGCACTGCGGTTGCCCTAGTTCATGACATACCGCATTGTAAAATGTCCACAACAAGCACGTTGCTGTTTTGCTTGTTTTAGAAAGCGATTTCCATGATGCCGAAGGGCGGTTACTATTAATTATGGTACCTGCTATGCAGACAAATATAACGTTACACAGCCCAAAATGACTGATAAAATATCGCTCTGTCTATTTCTGATTTGTATGTTCATGACATGTTGGGGCTTTCCATCGGTGCATCTAACCTTCTGAAATCATTCCAGTGTAACTACATTTTTAGGGATTCAATCTTTTAATATCAACTGATCATGAGGATCATTACACGTATATTTCTATTATAGGTGCGGAAAGACCACGATGTGGCTGGGTTAAACACACCAGTGGTATTTTGCGTTGTCATGCGGACGTTTACATTTCATTTTATTTCAAACTAGGTTGCTTTAAAAACTGCACTTGAAAAGACAACATGTTAAAACAATCCAAAAATTCCAACAACAAAAACGTTCGAAGATGGCATATGTTTTATGATTCAATATACATGTACATGTATCGTTTCTATTTGTATTGCGCAATTTCGAAAGGAAACAATGGGATGTATTTTGAAATATGCCATCTTCGCATTTTCTTCATGTCTACTGTACTTACATTCCTACTTGCAGAAGTTGAATTCTTTACTATATGCAGAAAACCCTTCAAGTGTTGAAATCTCCTTGTGACCCTTGTGCCATTTCCCTATTCACTAAAAGACTTCTCTCAGCGGCCATAAGTAGTACTGCAGCCTAGGCTCTGACATGGGTACAAATTATTTTTTTAGGAAACTTCACCGTCCCCGCAGATATTTGTGAACTTACTCATTTCAAACAGATAAGCAACAATAAAGTAAAGGGATAAGAAACACTGTTAGATCCAGTGAGAACACAACAAAAATTCGTGAAACCGATATGCTTAGGGTCTCATGACATATAGTAGAGTAGAGTAGAGTATATATCGTGCTCTAGTTGGTTTTTGACATCCTTTTAGGCGTTTCATCAGGCTGTTTTTGTCCGTTTTTCTGTCCTTCAATGGAGCGACTGACAAGAAGAGACCTTTAATAAAAGAAAGCCCGATAAAAACGCACAAAAAAACGTCAAAAACCAGACGGCACCTTACCTCTACTTGGACCGTAACAATATATTAGCATTTCATTGCTTTTTGTCCTTTGTCATTTTCGGAATGTGATGTAAAGCTTTCTGCTGTTGTTGATCCCAAAAGACAATTTCATATCTGATCATGTCAAGCGTAACTTGTAAATGAATAGCAAATCACGCCTGCTATATTCTCAAATTCGAAATGAACAGTAAAAAAAAATATAGCCCCCTGTGAGATTTGAACTCACGACCCCTGGTTTACAAGACCAGTGCTCTAACCCCTGAGCTAAGGAGGCGTGCGATCCTTACGGAAAGTTTGTCGTTCCTAGTCTCCTACGTCGTAACAGGTGTCTCGCTCAAAAAGCCTGGACAAACACAGAAACAAAGTACAGTAGAAACACTGCGCCTTACCGATCGATATATGCATCCGGCTCTGCGCAGCTGCTAGTCATGGGTAAACTCAACAAAAACAAAAACAAAAAACACTTCGTATGAAATTTTATGGAGGTTTAGTGCTTTTTAAAGATCTCATTGGAAATGCCTGTATGGAACGCGATGGGGATAGATCAACGAGTTTAGGAAAATATGTCATGTTTGCAGTTGAAAGCCGGCCATCGGAAAACTTTATACAGACGTCCACTCGCAAACATAAACATACAATATTACTCTACAATACGTGCACTTGTAATTAGCTTCATGATATATACTGAGGAATAGTTTTGGGTGTATCGATCTGTGTTTGTGTGTCTGTCTGCTTGTCTGTTTCCAAACAGGTTTTGAGAGGCTTAACTTCAGAACCTCTGAGTGAATTGTGTTGACATTTGGTACGTGGATACATGTTGGAGGGACAAAGGTCAAGGTTGATTTTGGCCCCCTAGTGTGTGACCTTGTTACGTAACAAGGTCGCTCAAAGTATTCTTGCTACAAGCAGCAAAAGGACAAATCAAACTCTTCAAATGAGCATGACAATGAAACTTTTATTATAAGATTTTTACAGCATTCAATTACTTACATCAGACATATATATATAACCTACTGCGCTGTGACTTAATTATATTCTTTATTGTTGGTCTTATACTACTGAAAATGTATTTAAGTTGCATCATGCATTGTAGTCTCTTACTGCCATGGAAAAATGTTCGCGGTGAAGTGGCCACCGCGAAAACCGCGAACATTAAACCACCGCGAAAGTTTCTGCATTTTCAGTATACTATGTTATAGCAAACTTTACACTCAGATCAGTCTGGACTTGTTTATGAAGAAAACACTTACACTGCTATTGATATGTTAATGTCCTGCTACTGATGACGGAATGTTATTTTAGAGACTGTGTCTTGGAGACTTACAACTAGGAACAATGAAAGTAAGAACAGCCATCGTGTTTAAGAATATACACCGAAATGTAGTAGTTATGGAAAGCAAAGGACACTACGAATTTTGCTGACTTTCAAGGTTACAAATTGGCCATAAACACACCGCTTGATGGAACGTTTCGTTGTTGAACTTTTCCCAAACGTTTGTAGAGTTAACGTTAATTGAGTTGCTGCAGATGTATATGGTAAGCGAATTCACGAACAGGATGCAAGAAGACCCCCAGTATACGCGTCGGCAGCCAAAGCGCTCTGCTTGGCATCATGTATTTATAATATATGTATTGATGTCTTCAACAGCTGTTGTCTGAAAAAAAGAAACAAGATTTTATTGATTGCTAAAATAGCAAACGGTTTTAGTCGATTATGAATTTTTTGCTGGATTTATTCCAGCATTTGACATAAAAACTATTAGATCTAACAGTCAAAATTTAAGAGTAAAAACAACTTTGGTCGAGTCCCGCTTAAATTTTATAACATTATGTACAAAGATAAAACCATATAGATAACATATTGTATCATCCGAAGCCACCTTAGCTCAGAGGTAGAGCACTGGTCTCGTAAACCAGGGGTCGTGAGTTCGAACCTCACAGGTGGCTAGCTGTATTTTTTGTCTTCCTGATCTGCGATCTTCATCGGAAATGTGATGGGAGTAAACACACGGATAGCTACGACAAAATTGCATGCGAACAGTACTGTATAATCTGTACTTGTTTCGGATTATGTACTTCAACATCTATGACTTACTACGATGGCGTATACTTTCAATGATCTAATGATTTATATTATCTGTAACGATGACATTTGATATATATCTTTGATTCCGCAAAATATTTTCATGACAAATTGTTCCTTCTAAAAAAAGACAAAAACCCGCGCGGTTATTCAAATGATGTATGAAGCTAGAATCTGTGAGTGTCCGTCATTAAAAATATAGTTCGAACCGAGCACAAAATAACGTAGCCCCCTGTGAGATTTGAACTCACGACCCCTGGTTTACAAGACCAGTGCTCTAACCCCTGAGCTAAGGAGGCGTGTGTGTGTACAGGGCCGCTGTGTTGTGTTTTCAACTGTTCCCTGGTAACGTCAGGTATGACGCACAAAAGGTGTGTGTTGGGTAACGCCCAAGATTTGGCAACGCAATTATCTGAGTCGCTAGACAATGAAGGCCGTGCCCTTTAAAACTAGGTCAGACCCTTCAAAAGATAAGTTGACCTAAACCACTTGCATTGGATAAAACAAAAAGCCTGCAATGAAAAAAGAGAATAAAACTCAAAGAAGAACTTTATTGCACGACAATTGAACACGGTACAATGTACGGCAACAACTGTTACGCAAACTACGGTACAAAATGGAGGTATAGAATAAAACTCAACATACTAGTTACTATAACAATAAGAGCTAACAATCAAGTAGGGCTAATCATGAGTTTCGGTATTCTTTCTAATAGCAAAGTAGCATTTATACATTTGCCTATTTTTGCATTATGGGAGTTGTGGCATCTAAAGATACATACACATCTGTCTGTAGCATCGAGTCCCTTGAAATCTGTTGTACTTGATTCGAGAAATAACTCATTGTGTATGAAACATCTAAAAGCAGATCTAGAACATTCCAGAAATTCATCTTCAATATGCTTTGGGCAGAGTGGGCGAAACCTTTGATCAGGGGCTAAATAACATAACATGCACATACCAAAGTAAGTTAAGAACAAAGTGAATACGGGTTATTAATTTGAGGCCTGGTCAGTGCAAAAGCGACGGTATAGGAAGCAAACCGTTAACGTACAGGTGACAGCGTTTCTCAAATAAACTGCTATTCCGCGCCCATTTCTCTGTATCTATTATTTGGTCAGGTATCCCGCATTTGCGTTAATACGAGGGAAAGAAAACAGGAAACGGCCCATGAGAAAGAAAAATGAAGTCATGGACACAAAATTTGAAGAGTGACGAACCGTTGAAGTGAAAGGCCGTGATTGTTCAACTAGTTAATTATCAAACTCACCGAACTAACAACTACAACCCAGCTATTGGCAGTACACCCGGGTGGAAAAAGCGGCAGCAAGTAAATTTTCTCTCATAAGTCACTGGGGTCACAACAAGGGGTCACTGCCTCCGGATTAAGAAACAAGCGTCGAAAAGTAACAGAAGGTCACACTTCTTCTGCATCAGGGTTGTCTCGTGGTGGAACAATCTACCAGAGCCGGTGGTGACATCTCCAAGTGTAAACTGCTTTAGGAAAGACTAGACAACCACATGAAGAAACACAGCGTGTACTACAACTTTAGAGCCCTGGATGATCCGCAATTACCTGGGATGTCAGTGTCTTAGATACGAGAGAGCGGCATAAACTGGAACTGCAGTTTCTACCTGTGCCTGAAGAACTCTACTCTACTCTACTCTAAGTCTAACTTTTGTATATCATATAAATCAACGTTACGGGGCGTAACGGGGACGATCTGACCTGAACTGAACTGACCACTTTGTTGTCGACACGTTGTTATGCTCGAACGTTCGAACGTGCACAGATTGTTCCTTATTTTGGAACAAATGTGTTCTTTAGAACCGTGTAACCCAGGCGGTGGGCAAAGGTCTACGTTGTGTTCTTGGGAGGGGTAGCCTGGAGTTATTCATTTTTCTTTCCCAGTTTTAGCCCAGCCAATGGGATTTATAAGCATAAACCATTAGCACAGACTATTATATGATACCACACTTTAGTTTCTTTACGTCAACGATAGTGGTTTTACCAATTTTCTTGGTTTATAAATTTGCGGCCCCCTCAACATTGTGGTAAGTCCCTAGCAACATGTTCCGAAGATTCTGTACTGGACATGACAGTAACGATGTAGTGCGTCCAAGGGCGCCCCTACTCTGGGTCTGCTCCATACATGTACTGCCGCACAGCAGCTGCTGTGTTGGTGTGGTTAATTTTCCTACCATCTCCATCAGGTAATAAGGTCGTAGGCCTACGTTACATTTCCTAACCGGGGCCCGGCCGGGCAGCTTTCGGGGACATGTCCAAAAAGAATGATACAAAAGGCACGGTGTATATTTTTTACGAATGTATTTCTATTGTTCGTTTCTTTCAAACAGCCCGGCCGGACCCCGGTTTGGAAATGTGGTGCTAGCCGGTTGTTTCTATCGAGATACCTTTTGAGCGAATTTAATACAAAAGTACGGTTCAAGGGATGAGCGCATCTCAGATACGAGCGAAACGACAGCTTTAGTGCATTTTTCTTTCGTTGGTTCTTACGATAATTTGTATTTTGTAATAACCTACCTAACGGGAGGGGGCCATACTTCGACAGGGGTCCAAATTTCGACAGGTTTTAAAAATCATTGTTGCGGAGAAATGCATAGATGCCTGCACATGAGAAGTACACTAGCTGTAGACTAAACCTTGTTGTAAATAACTACAAAGGCGGGGTATGTGTCGAAGTTAGCAAGTCCCACAGATAACGATTGAAAAACTTGCACAAGTTTGACGCCTTCCGTGCAAGTTGACGAGCGAACGTATCGAGACCATGGCCCGGGAAACTCTTGAATTATTCTTCGCAAAATACGACATGTGAAAAAATACCACCACACATAGAAATGATGTTTATTAGCCTTCCGAAAAGAATACCTGTGTTCTGTTCTGCCTTTAACTGGGTTGGATAAACGGAGCTAAAATGATGCCACAATGTTCACGCAGTCGGGGCCCCGCCATTTTACTATCACGCACGAAGGCGGGCGAGCGATGCTCAACACATTGAACTCAGTCAACCCGTCCGTCGAGCGACAAACATTCAAGAAAAATCGATCCCTACCGACTAAAAAATCCCGTAGCCATTGCTGCTGCCAAAAGACAGGATGAAAAGGCAATCAAGGAAGCCGAAAAGCGAAAATGCCATCACAGTCCGACGTAACAATGCGCTGCCGTTTTGCGGCAAGTTGGTCTCACCGTGAGAGGTAAACGTTGTAACACACCGTATTTGAATAAGTCGCGTAATACAAAATATGACCCATATTTGGTACAAAAAGATTATAATGAAGACTTTTAGTGCTATTCTATTTGCATAAGTCGTTTAAAAATACACGGCGATGGTCTGTTTGTTACTATGTCGGAGTTTGGACCCCTTTTTTGTGTTGGAACGTTCTGCTAGGACGCAAGCCGAAAACCTGCCGTAAGTTTCGTGCGCTGTCAAAGTACAGGGCGGAACGCTACTGTTAAATGAAATATATATCTGTACAGCTTCAATAACAGTTATATGGATGCATACAAGATCTTGACTTGTTTTTGATGAGTTCACTGTAAAATGTACAATGACAAAAGCCATGCGCATCCACTTAGAACAGGTGTCGAAGTATGGCCCCTTCCCGTTACCTATTTATATAACTAACACGAGAGGCATGTCCGGGATTTAAACAAACGTACGGTTTCCATTTTCTCCACCGTCTAGTGAAACAGAACCTTTCCGCATGTTTATCTTATGGTGTGCTTGAAGATCAACTTTAATTCAGACAGTGAAAAATTCAGTTTGTCTGCGATCCCCTGCAGTGTCGAGTTGGGCCGAATGGGGGCGCTGGGGTCCCTGCTCGGAGACATGTGGTAATGGGGTGCGGTTCAGGAACAGACAGTGCACCAAAGTGACCAAGGAGGAGCAGTGTCCCGGGGCTCCTGGAGAAGCAACGAGGAGCTCTTCCTGTACGGTGAGCTGTACAGGTAGGTCGACTTCACCTAGAGTTTAAAGTTCTGAAGCTTTTTTTATGGGGATCCGGAAGTATCGTATCTGGATTGTTGAAATGAAGTTGTGTTATCATTACAGACCTCCGGTAAAAATATAGTGAAGTAGTATCACTCGAAGCAGCATCATTGTTAACATCAATCGAAGATAAGACTAGTAATAAGCATATAATGTTAAAGCTGATACTGATAATGATATTTGAGTGAGGCATCCTGCATGACCAAACTGAATCAAACTAGCGTGTGAACAAAATTTGTAAAAATAAGGATGACTCAATTTCTTATTTCAAGTATGCTTGAAGGGTTCATCTTTTAATTCAATTAATCTATTTTCTTTATCAATCTATTTATTCATTAGCTTCAGTAACATTACCCATATCAACACCATACCAAAAGTGGACAACATAGACATTGAAAATACATTGAAAAACGGCGAAACATTTGACAAAAGATTTCAACATCGGAAGTTCCGCTGCAGTACCACAGGAAGCCGCGGGTAGCCCACTATCAAACTTGACCTTTGGTTTGGGACATCCATGCAATCGACGCGGAAAAGTTTAAACGTAACCTTCTTAGCGAAGGCAATTCTTTGTATTGTATAAAAAACTAAATATGCTCTATGGCTGTAATATACATGTCCTCGTCACAAACTTTCTCCACCCCAGACGCAGTGCATGCCCACGTGGTGTCCGTCCCCTTCGGTGCATCAGTCAAGCTAACTGAATGCGAAGGGATTAACTGCGAATGGAAGAAAGATGGGAAACAGTTCACATCTACAGGTAAACTCTAGTCCAAAAGGTATCATTTAGAAATTCAATCAATCAATCAATCGATCGATAGATCGGTTATTGAACCAATCAATTGGTAGGATACCAACGAGATAGTGCGGTTTACTCCAATGTATGAATTCTTTATCCGTATCTGTAATCAATCTTGATATCCCTGGGGGGGTGCTGGTCCTAAAGCCTGCGCATAACATAATTATACTCCTACCGCGTAAAAATCTTACCGAGTGCGAAAGACAACCCCGGCGACATACGAATACGGCAAACGGAACATAGAGATATAGGTGCAAACACTCAAGACGTAGACCGACTACAATACTCTGTCGACGGAGGTTACCCTCCAGTCACAGACTAACTAACGAACTTTTTCACCCTAGACCACGCGCGCGTGTCGGCGGAGAACGTGCTGAAAGTGTGGGGAACTACCAAAGAGGATACGGGGATATACACCGCCTTCCACAACGAACGCATGACCGCTATGATTATCATAAAAGGTGACTAGCGGTCAAAAATGTATTGAAAACTTTACTTAGATGTCCCCTAGCCTTGGCCATTGCGCCAACCAAGCCCGGTATCGTAGTGTAACGTTACATTCATTAGGGCACCGGTGATTGCAATAAGTTTTAACAGTTAAAGTTAGACGTTACTATACGATTAACTTAGAACACGTAGCCCCCTTTCTGTAGCGTTGGCGCGGCTTACGTTGGGCCACACAATGTGCAACCACTACTTCAGGTACTAGTTCATTCGTAAGGGTGTGTGTTCAACTCCCATACTCTTTCCCAAATGTTCAGTGCTAAGCATTTGACATTTCATTGTTTATGAAGAATCATTTCCACAACCAGTTTCTTCTATTCTTTCCCTTTCTTCTAGTTGGGACAGAAACCGGTACACGTGAGTTCGTTTTGCCACTTTCTTTACCATCATTCAAACATATAAACGGCCATAAAATCTACTGGCACCGCCTTTTGTATGACCGGGGCTTTATGACTTTGAGACGTGTTTACTTTATAAAATTGTTTTGATTTGTTTTGGAAGAAATTATATTTTTTCCAGACAATGAGGTCCACATGCTGATTGCTGCTGCCTCACCGATCGGCCTGTTTTTGATACTGATGACGTGTTGCTGCCTGATCAGGATGAAAAGTGAGTTCGATTGGTATTATTATATATATATATATAGTTTTCATGGGACCAGAACGACGAAACGATCAAAAATTGTGTTGTTTGCATAAACATGTATTGGTGAAATTCACGACGGGTCTGTCGTTTTTCTTTTTTTTTTACAGAAATAAAGCGAAGAAGAAGAAGAAGAAGAAAAAGAAGAAGAAGAAGAAGGGAAAACGAAAGAAAAAAGGGAAGAAAGGCAAAGCTAAAACATCAGACCCGTCCTCGCCTGGACCTGATGCCCCGCCGCCACCTGGGGCCCCGCCGCCACCTGGGGCCCCTCCACCGCCTGGACCTGGTGCCCGCCGCCACCTGGGCCCCTCCACCGCCTGGACCTGGTGCCCCGCCGCCACCTGGGGCCCCTCCACCACCCGGTCCTCCTGGCCCACCCACCGGTCCACCAGGTCCACCTCCCGGTCCCCCTGGTCCACCCGGTCCGCCTGGTCCACCCGGTCCACCCTGCGGGCCATCCGGGCCACCTCCTGGTGCACCTGGCCCACCCGGTCCACCACCTGGCCCACCTGCAGGACCAGGGCCCCCTCCCCCAGGGCCAGCACCTGGCCCACCCGGTCCACCACCTGGCCCACCTGCAGGACCAGGGCCCCCTCCCCCAGGGCCAGCACCTGGCCCACCCGGTCCACCACCTGGCCCGCCTGCAGGACCAGGGCCCCCTCCCCCAGGGCCAGCACCTGGCCCACCGGGACCGCCGGGACTTGGGCCGCCGGGGCCCCCGCCTCCCGGTCCCGCCCCGGCTGCGCCCGGTCCTCCTGCCGGCGGTGGCGGCCTGAGTGGACTTGGAGCGGTGAAACTGAAGTCTGCCGGTGACCGTCCACCTCCAAGCAGAGGCCTAGGTCCACCTAAACCACAACCAAAGATTCCTCCGGCATCAGGCAAGATCGCTGCTTTGCAGGGCGGTCTGGGGGGACTATTTGGATGAATTTTACCGTTAATGTTTGATTGACAGTAAAAGATTGCGGGTTGAATGACGCAACATATCAACTGATAAACGCAACCAGACCATGGCCAGTCTCGGGATATTCGTCAATAAAATGATTTGACACCGGTACCAGTGCTCGTATCTCAAATGATGGAATCTATCTTCACTTCTTATTGAATGTATTTCAATTGGTCGTCGCGTCACTTTGTCACTTTAAAAGTTAGAAGTGTTGGAACTCTTACTTACATGTAGAGGGGGTATGCACTCGCAACGCAAGGCAAGCTTCTTCTGACAGTCTGAGACTTACATGCCATCGACTGCAAAATTCAAGTCATGTATTTAAAGTCATCCTGTCAGATCTAGAAAATTAAGGACCTACAATCCATATTTTGCTACTGAAAAATAGGTTGAATAATTTCCCAGAGGATCGAGAACAGGCGGGGGAACTGAATTGTTCTCCAATGAAAGCTATTATAAGTCAAGCATCCATATTTTGTTTTCTGCAACTCACGGTTCGGTATGGGGTTGTGTACGGGCACCACTGGCGTTATGAATTTGCAGTGCAGTTTGTACAGAAAGGACAAGTGTGGACTCTTTCGTGTTGACACGAAAAATACGTTACGACCTTCCACTCGATATCTGCTCGAAGATCAATATAATTATACACCTTGGTGAAAGTAGGTCCTTGATCGTTCAATGATGATAGTAAATACCATAATTATGCACAATCATAATTTCCTAGTAAATACAGGACAACTTCCGAAGATCTGATTTTAGTTGCTATAACAACGCTGGATGGATTTGATGGATGTATGACATATCATGACATCTTACCCGATACAAAAGTTCATCAAACAACTGGATAGATTTCATAAACTTTCAGACGTTTCAAGGAAATTCTATCAGGATAGAACCTTCGTGATTTCAGATAGCATTCCGGGTGGTATCTTTCAACAAGCAGAGACTGACGAAACATTATGGACATGGTGGATGCTGACCAAAAAAAAATATCTGGTAGCTTGAGAAACTGTTGTTTCGGGCATCTTATAACCTGGATATCTATTCTTCATTGGCGTATTATGACAGCCTATATCCTCTTTTCCTAGTGTGGACAATACCACTAAAATGGGCGAATCTGAAATCCTGGCGATAGTTCTGTGGCACTCCGTCATTTCTGGGTTAACGCAATAATCATAGGACAACCATATCTACGAACATGGTGCGTTGTTAAATGTGGGGAATTCCTTTATTTCTAGCAAAAGATGACAGGTGTGTCATGTCTTGACAGGCGCATGTCTTCTCCTGATTCTGTAAGTACACTGCCATACAGAAATAGGTTTGACCCGTGTATACGGCCGAGAAATGTCGTCAGTTCGAACGTTTGAAATTTTTGCTCCTAGTAAATCCTCCCCGCAGGGTTGGAAGCGCAGTAAAGTGGATTTGAGAGTCACCTGTGACGAGGTAAATGTGTCTGCGTTCTCCCGTTGTTATGGCAACGTTCCCTGGGTATCTCATTAGCCACAAACCGGTGAGCTACCGGGCATTTAGAGGGTACGGATTGTGGGGCCCAGCTCTCTCACGGGTAGAACAGGAATGCCCACTCTTATTCCCTGTTTGTCTGTTTGTGTGTGACATACACTGTATGTTATCTCGTTCGTCCAGACCCTTGTCGTGCCTTGTGGCAGATAAGGCAACAAATTTCCTTATTTTCACCTAAACTAAACTTTAACTAACCAACACTAAAATGGATTCGGACTTAACCCAAAATTTCGGTCGACCCCGTCAGCCTTGTTCACGGAATGGACCCGTCTACTGCAGCTTCGGGAACGTGACGTCGGAGACACGTGACTGCAGCAGAGGGTCGTAAATGCCAGATAACCTGTGTCGCCCACCGTCTCTGTTCGACGATGGGCGCGGATGTACACACCCTCCTTCACTCCTCTTACCAACGCAGATGAACTTTCGTGCCAAGCTTCCTTGCTGTTTCAGTAGCATGATGGTATACTTTTACATGGTTGGGTTGCTAGCCCTAGTGCTCATGTGACCCACATTTTACGTCCCTTCCGAAAGACGTTTGTAGTCCCAACCGAAATGCCATACCTATGATTGACCCCAGGTCTCCCAAGTTACCAGCAAATTAGAACCAGGAGTTCCACTCTGAGGATGCTACCAGTTGAGCTACATTCTCAACCTTAAATGCTGTTTTACTATCAAGGAGCTTTCATCAATTATAAAAAGCTCCTCGCTACTACTGTAAATGCAGAAAATTTTGTGGTGGTTTAATGTTCGCGGTTTTTGCGGTGGCAGCTTCACCGCGAATTTAAAACCACCACAAAACTTTTTCCATGGCAGTAAGAGACTACAGTGCATAATGCTACCACGAACTTAAAACCACCGCGGAAAGTCCTTTTTCCCACTACATGTACCACGAAATTGAATTCCCGCAAACTTAAATACATCTACAGTATATGCAAAATAGAATTTACAATTAATCTCCAAGCAGATCCTGCACTAGCATAAGATAGTATCAAAAGCTGGCAGAGGATTGAAGCCAGCCTAGGAGTGTGTATGCAACAGGTGCATTTTTACTCCCTTTGGCCGGCTATACTCCTTGGCCAGCTTTGATGCTATCTTATGGCACTGTAGAATCTGCTTGGAGATTAGTTACAATGTTTAAACATGTTGACATTAATATGTTTATGCAACAAATTATTCATCAGTATACCTTTATAGACATACCCTAAAACCACCTATATCTACCATGAAATGTATGACAGTTCCCAAAATTATATACGAGCGTCACAATAACACCCATTTATTAAAAACTTCCCTTCAAGTTTCGTATGGACGAAATACAATAGCCAGAATCAGAAATCTCATAAATGATAAAAGACAAAAAGTACTACTGAATGTCATAGACAGTTCGATATTGTTGACTTGTTTTTGTCTAAATGCTTCTCATGAGTTTGATTTTTACAAAATGATCTTATGATATTCCTTGCTTTCAACAGCAGATTAGATGGCAGTTTTTTTGTGTGTAACAAAATAGGATATGCCCTGTCTAAAATGTAACATTCATATAAACATAGCTTGTACCTTCACAAAAAAAAAATGTCCTGTTGCTGTGCTATGTATATGTGATCTTTGATGGCAAGGTAACAGTGCATTTCTTCTGTGCTTGTACAAGGTTTATTGTAATACAACATGAAGAACACATAATTGCAGCACAATTGCTATTGATTAGTACAACCATGACTCTAAGATCTGAAAAAATGGCTGCGTTTTCACACATTGCTGTAGTAAAACCTGTTTTCGATTTTCCTATCATGTATTTGCATGGGCAGCCAAAACTGTCCGTCTCGACTTCCAAACATTTTTAATACCGACAGGGGTAAATACTATCTCTGATTGTTTGACATGAAAAGTCTGCATTTTGGCATCAGTCTCATTGTCCATTTTGGAAGACTAAAGGTTATTAAAAAGGTCAAAGCCTCACGTTTTTGGATAACTCCTGCCCCTACATCACAACAATTAGGCTCGCCCCCATGAGGTTTCGCCAAAAACACAATTGAGTTCATCACAATTATGAAAATTGCCTGTCATGACATGAAATTCAGAATATATGAACCAAGTCCAACTAGCAAATAGTAATACAGCAATGACAAATCATTGTTAAAGCTTGCACTGAACCTGGGAAATATCGAGAACATATTTAAATATCATATTAAAATGGGCAAGGGTTAAAAAGAATTGCAAAAGTATAAATACAAAAAATCAGCTCATAATGTTTGCTAATACACACATATCAAGTAAAACAATTTTCACTGAGAAAAAACGCAGTTCTAAAATACTACTTTCTGACTCTACATTAAATACACTTGCTAAGTATACCTTTATTATATTTGGTTTGTAGAGACATCTTGATCTTAAAACAGTTGTCCTAACAGATACAACTCTTCAGGGGAGTACATAATGCACTTAGTGCCACACCCAATACTGTTTAGAACTGCCCTCAGTACGTATAAAAGGAACAAAAACGTATCTCATTGTATAACGCACATGCATGTCAAAATTCCTAGTAATGTTTCGTTAAACACATTGCAAACATTACTTTGTATGTACATGTATTCAGCCAGGGATCTTATTATGTTCTGCAACACCAACTTGTAGCATCATGTATCTTCTACCCAGAACAGTTCATAATCATATGGCAACATTGTCCACAAATACATGTTTTTCATAAAATTTCCTTTCCATTAGAGGCTACAACCACTGAGGGACCAAATACATGTATCTGACAGGTTGTCAAAAAAATTTCCAAAAGAGGAAATCTTTTTACATTTAGCTTTGTTGTCTTTTACATTACACTTTTGCATCATACTTATTTCAATTATGAAGTCATGGTTCAAACAAATTCAGTTTCAGTCACTCAAGGATTGTCGTCTAGTGGAATGGGGGCCTAAAGACGAGAATGAAGACTGTTTTGAACAGTGCACAAAAAATAGGACACAAAGCGGTCATTGCGAGTTTTGCCTGAATTACAATGTAGTTAGAATTACAATGAAAATGTGGGCAACATAAGTTCGACTGGATGATACAGATATGGAAAAATTAGATTTAAGGGGGCAGCGCACATGTCTTTGTGGTCCACACTCTTCAGATTTGATAGTCAGAAAATAAATCACAACCAATTGCATTTTTTGGTCTGCAAAACCAGTATTGCAAATGTGGAGTCTTGCTCAGCATGCATTTCACTGGGACCTGACTTTGAGACACCACTGGCACACAGATACAGTCAAAGCTGTATTACGGTAAGTGGCCCCCTCTACATAAGGACCACGTTATTTTTTTGTTTCACCTTGGAATAAGTTAGATATTTTTTCCTTGAATGCAAGCATACTGAACCATGTCTACAGGGACCACCTGTCCATGTGGACCTGATTTTATTAGTAGTCTTTAATAGTGGAGTTCTTGGGCAGTGTTGACTGTATACTGTATCCAACTCCCAAGTACACAAAACAAGTGACATTTCAGCACCTGACTTCTGTGTACTAAATTATGTGTAGGAGTCTGGAACAACCTCAACATAGCTGATATACAATGGCGATGTTTGCTTGGAAGATGCAGCAATGCTTCATCAGCTAAACTCACTTGTAAGACAAACAAACTGGTCAATTGATGTGACTCACTCCTCTTTCAGTGCCACTGAATCACAGGAAGAACCATGATTGTACATCTCCACACACCATGATGGCCATCAACAAATAGGATTTCCTTCACGAGATTACAGCAAATCTTTTGCAATTTGCCTTTATCTGTAATGACAGTTGTCTGTTATCAAAACAAACATAATAGCTGCGTCCACTTCTCTAGGAATGCGATAAGAATTCCTAGTCAATAAGATGAAGTACATTTTTAACTCTTGCACTTGCAACATCAAGAGGATACTATTTTTTCCATGTCCCTCACCAGGGCTCCTGACTGCGACCAAGTTGGTCGCATATGCGAGTAGAATTCCCCTGGTGCGACCAGATCTGTAACCACAGTCGCACAGTGCGACCTCTTACAATTAATCATCATTTATCATCCAGCCAAGTAGAATCTTTGCAGGGAAAGGCTGTCCCTGCCAGGTATCAGTTTCTTCCCCTGACAGGGATGGTCAGCAGGGGTTGTCACACCTCATTAAGGCCTGCCATGTGTCTGTACTGTCTTCAATTACATGAACCAAGGAGGTTTAAAAAATGTTTTTCCACTGGACCTTTATTTACTGTACTCCCTTTGTGAATTTGTCCAAACAGATAGGGAAATTTGAGAGTATACATGATATATATATATATTTGGTTTGGCCAAGGAGGTTGAAGAAAGAGCCTTGGTTTGGCCAAGGAGATTTCATGTATAGGAAATAACCTCCTTGATATAGTATGGTATGGTATGATATGCTATGACAGCATGATAAGTGGAGGTCCAGTAGGCAGTAACAAAACTTTTGTAACATGACTTTTTAGACAACAATGTTGCAGCCCCTGAGACAGTGAACAAGTAGGCCTTTATAAAAAAATGGTAGGGTGGAAAAAAAAAACATTCTTGAGATACGATCTTGGTGTTGGAGAGCGGCCTGCACTATTTCCATTTTCAGTTCAATTTCACCCATTTTGTCAGACACTTGTACTTTTATACTTATTTGTGTTTTTTTTTCAATTTAAATGGTAATTTGGGATTAATCAGTTTTTTCATTGTTCTTACAATAAGAAGGCATAATTACTTTTTTGTCTGTGTAACTTGGTTTCAGTATTGAATACATTTTGATAATCCTTATGTTGCAAGTTTGATTAATTCATTTTTTGGACACTAAAAACTTGTTCGTCAACAGTCATGCCTGACAAGGCTGGAGGTACAAGAGTCGAGTCTGAATAAAGCAGCCAGCCGTAGCAAAAAAACTTTTGTCCTCCTATCCCCAAGAACCACCACATCAATGTATTTACCACATTCACCGTATTTAAAGCAAGATTGTTTTTTCTTTCATATTACTGTATTAAAATATGCTATTCCAGGTGATCAACAATGATTCTTAGATTTTTTGCTTTTACTACCAATTTTTACAGTGGTGCTCCTAAATTTTTGCTGGTGCTCCTAAGTTTTTAGAGTTAGGAGCGCAGTGCTCCTAGGCCAAAAAGTTAGTCTGGAGCCCTGCTCACAATTTTCTCTTTCAATAAAAAAAGTGATTGCACTGCATTTGAGTTGGTAATGAAAATTGCAGCCATGTGTGACAGGTAGAGTCAATGTTTGGTGCTAATGCTCTATTTCCTCAGTACACAATTCAGCCATGATTGCCACTTATAAGCTAACGTAAACAATGCTATCATGACATTTGCTCATTAACATTGCGTAGAGTGAGCCAAGAAAACATGCTTGTACTCATGACAATTTTTCCTTAAATTAAAGCGTCTTCAAATATACAAAGAATGCATTTTTGTATACACCCTTTCATAAAAGTACAGCAGGAATATTGCTTGTCGCCTCCAATGGGTCAAGTTTGAAATATCTATAGGTTTTTACTTGCACTGACCAGCCCTCTGACACAGAAACAGCAAAAAGGGCTGTTCGTCTGTAACACTGATGACAAACAGTAGACTGTTTTGGACATGCCTGCACTTGCCAGCCTTGTAATTTGTCTGGTTGAGCCATGGGGACCACATGCTGAGGTTTTGGTTTCAACACAAATATGTGAATATTTGCCAGTTGAGGGGATGGATGGAATGTTACACATGTGTTCTTCTGTGTCTGCTGCCTGTCTAGCTGAGGACAGTAAATTTCTCCCCTTGTAGAGAAGCATTTTATCTTTATTGTAAAGAAGGAGGCGCAGTTGGGGGTCAAAACCAAGGTCGTGTATGAGGGATGAACGCAAGGGTGCTCACAAGGTCAAGTTCAAAATGAATGTGTGTTTTTTTTAGATGAGATGTAAAATTACATGTTAGCACCTCTTCTTGGCCACACGCATCAACACAGAAAGAATCTATCAGTTTCCTGTGAATGGGGCAAGTTAGGGAGGAGTCTTCTGAAATGCTTTAGCACTGATTACACCTAGTGATGGGGTCATGGTGAACTCCAAGCAGATGTTAAGGGTGAAAGGCTGACAGCCACTGACCCCAACATCTGTGGGGGCTGTCAGAGAAACCAGACAGTCAGATTGATCTTTCACCCCAACATCTGCTTGGAGATTAGGGTCATTGCAAATTTTCAACACATGTATATCCACAATCAGGCACATACTTACTGGCCTGCTGCACTTAGTCCGTATGTACGGAAATATACTTTTTCAATGGGAAGGATTGTAAGTAATATATCTGTTACTGACAAAACTACATCTGAGTTGCCCAAAGGATAGAAGCCATCAGAACATGTACATGTGGCACTGGATACTACCAGACTGTACAATATTCTGTACAGAATCATGGCATCCATATTACAATAATGGTTACAAAACATACAAGATGCTAGTCCTTTTTGTAGATACTTGAAGCATATATTGCAACATGACACAAAATCAGTGCCCCACCCCCTTCACAACCAGTCACAGACATATTGTAACACATTCGGTATAAAACATTTATCATGTAGGAAATTGAATTACTTTCCTGTAACCTGTTGTGTGTAACATCATTTGCTAGCAATTTGCATCTATGAAAACAAGAGGGCACCAGTCATGCCAATAAAGTCGCAGTCTCTCTACAGTTTTTGCTGTTTCCGTGCATGCATAGCTTATAAACCACAAGTAACGGTAGCACAGGTTTGGGAAAAGCTCACTTGTAACACGGCCGGTCACATTTTTTTACAAGCAAACTCGTCAGCACACAACTATATATCTTACATTATACTCATAGCTTAAAGACAGACATTTTGCTCATCATTGACAAACTAACCATTTTTAAACTTACAATACTATTGACACTTCCATTTCAGCAATGCTTTGAAGAAAAAAAGCACACACTGCCATCAGCTTTTCTTTTAACTTGCCCAAGCTTGAAGTTCACAGTAGACACTGGGTCTGAGCATTGCACAAACACTTGGGTAAAGCCTGTGTACAGTATCCCAACACAGACGCCACTCTGAGAGCAGCTCTTCTTTCATACAATCATAGGTGAGTCAGGGATCTGTACTGGACTCTGGCAAGAGTATGCCAGTGAGTGCTGGGTAGAGTTTACCTATTGTTACAACAGAACACAGCAGGTCCCGCTAGTTCCGTCCTTTCCTTGTCGTTTGGTGGCCTGTCGATTCGCCTTGTCCATTCTGATTTCTCGCACCAACGTGTAGAATGCATCCTCGACTCCTAGCCGGGTCTTTGCTGACGTTTCAACATAGGGGATGGAGTAGCTCTGGAGAAACAACAAGGTTTTGGTACTTCTGTAAATCTGATAGAATTCAATATATATCTACAAAGAATTAATCATACAGGCAACATCTAATGAAATGCCTCTCAGTCTCACTCATAAAAAATACCAGGGTCCTCCCGAGAATTTTTTAGTATAGTGGAGGGGTTGGCAATAATAACCCGCACCAAAGCGTTGCGCTTTCATGAAA
The DNA here is from genome assembly GCA_019207045.1 of Branchiostoma floridae x Branchiostoma belcheri. NCBI lineage: Eukaryota > Metazoa > Chordata > Leptocardii > Amphioxiformes > Branchiostomatidae > Branchiostoma > Branchiostoma floridae x Branchiostoma belcheri. The sequence goes on along the minus strand of CM033032.1, from coordinate 16,187,332 downwards.
ATGGGTTCATTTTGCAATGAGAGAGGGTGTCAAATACTACAAGTATAATATACTGTTGTGATTCCTTTGTTGTGAAGTGGCAAAACGACTATTGTTTTGATCATTGCTCATGCACAAGTTTTTGCAGACAATGCTGACTGGAAAAGTGATGCCACTTGGTACAAAAATCTGTGAATTGTCATTAATTTTAGCAAAACTAACAAAGAAACTAGAAAGGCCGACATTTGCTTAGGAGCAAATACAGCATATTGCAATCCATCTTCATCCTTGAAAAAATCCCAAAATTCAACAATTTGAAGTAATGTTTGCTCAATGGGAAAATGAAGTACTGTGGGCACTTGTCCTACACACCTTCATGCCGAATTTTAGGTCATTTGGTTTCAATATAAGGGCATAGGAGCAAAAAATATACATTTTTTTAGTTAAAAATGGCTAAAAATCCCAAAACAACTCATTTTATAAGTGCTCTATGAAGAAAGTGTTGATGGGGTCCTGTTGTCATATGTCCAATTTACCTTTCTACCAAATTTCAGGTGATTTGGTTTACATACAAGGGCAAAGAAGCCAAAAACATACATTTTTAGTCAAAAATGGCTGAAAACCCCAAAATAACTAATTTTTTAAGTCATCTATGAAGAAAGTGTCAATGGGGTCCTGTGAGCATATGTTCAATGCACCTCTGTACCAAATTTAAGGTCATTAGGTTTTCATACAAGGGTATAGGAGCCAAAAATATACATTTTTTGTCAAAAATGGCCAAAAACCCTAAAATAACTCATTTTTGGAGTAGACAATGAATAAAACGTTGATGGGGTTCTGTGGTCATATGTCAAACGCACCTATGTACCAAATTTCATGTCATTTGGTTTTAATACAAGGGCATAGGAGCCAAAAATATACATTTTTAGTCAAAAATGGCCAAAAACCCTAAAATAACTCATTTTTAAGCAATCTATGAAGAAAGTGTTGATGGTTTTCTGTGCTCATATGTTTAATGCACCTCTGTGCCAAATTTCAGGTCATTAGCTTGTAATACCAGGGCACAGGGGCCCAAAATATACATATTTTGTCTAAAAATGACCAAAAACCCTAAATATCATAAATTCTAAGGCCTCTATCAAGAAAGTGAAAAAAACGCCTGGGGGTATTTGCTAACTCTATGCCCATACCAAATTTCAGCTCATTTGGTCCAAAAATAAAAAAGTTGAATCAATTTGAAGATTTGACAGGAGAAGAAGAAGAAACGAAGGAAAAGCAATATATTGCAATCCCATACTATGTATGGATTGCAATATAAATAGGGAAGAAACACGGGAATGGGTTTTCTGCGCGTTAAAAATCTGCGCGCGCGTTAAAAATCTGTGCGTTAAAAAATTAAGTTGTGCATTGATAAATTCTTAGTCAGAAAAATGTGACCCCATTGTATGATTTTCCCTCTGCTACCTGAATTTTAGGTTTGAAAAGCCTCTAATTTTTTTGGTCCCTTGGGAATAGGTTAATTTGCATATCCAGAAGATTTCAAAATCACTTGAATTTGACACAAATACATGGAAAAATTACTAATATGAGGCTTTGTGTTGTAAAATATAACTGCTTGAGGCTTTTCTCCATTCTACAAGCTTCATTTCATCTTTTCTCAAGCAGATTGTTTCACATGCAAATATCAACCTTTGTTGCGCGTTAAAACTTAACATTTAAAAATCACTTTAAAACTCCTGGAATATTTACAGAAAGGGATATTGTACTCTAGAATGGAACAATATGATACTTAATTTCATTTTGTGTTATCATCTTCAAGCTTTTAAGTTAAAAACGGCAAAAAAGTTTTCAAATCCCGAGGGAATCAGTTAATTTACATATTTTAACGCGCAGGTTTTTAACGCGCAAGTTTTAACGCGCAAATTTTAACGCACACAAAACCCCAACCCACTAAATTTGAAACACACTAAATTTGAAAAATAGTATAGTGGAGCTGGCTGAGAGTATAGTGGAGGGCCTCCCTTATTCCACCCTCTGGGGAGAACCCTGAATGAATCTGTACGTCTTTGTGAAATTATGACATTTCATATCATATCATGTAAGTACATGCATGTTTGTAGACTAATTATCATGTAAGCTGTATCGTTATACATTTGTATTTGTCTGAGTGACCCTAATGTCCTCCTTCATGACCTCACTGAAAAGCAGCCTGCAGGCCAATTTGAGTTTCTCATGTATAAACAAAGTTCAAACAAACAAAAACAAACTTTGATCACTCCGTAATTGTAATACCATGGTATAATACATGCATGACTGTATCCTGGTTCTACTTCAATTCTTTGTTAGCAAAACATGTGCTTTTGTGAGAGGTGATCATGGGCTTAAATCAAGTGTAACTACATACACTAGTCATTCCTAACATTGTAATGCTAAACTATCCAACTACTGTAAATGTATAGAATTTTGCGGTAGCGGGAAAAAGGACTTTTCGCTGTGGTTTTAAGTTTGCGGTAGCACCATGCACTGTAGTCCCTTCCTGCTGTGGAAAAATGCTGCACCCGCGAAAACCGCGAACATAAATCCACCGCAAAAGTTTCTGCATTAAATTACAACTTATTTGGGGCACAGGTCACAAGCTTTCTTATATTGGAAGAGGAAGAACCTACTACTACATTGTTTGTGTACATGTAATATACTATGTAGTACAAGTACATCTACAAAACAGTACCCTGAAGCCTGAACTGAATTGACACATACATGTAGTCTGAAACACTTTGTGACATCATACCAAAATCTGTATGGTTCTGGGTAAATAGGTCAGTTCTACATGGGACTTCTTCCAAGAAAGCTTGGAACAGACAAAAACAGGTGACTACCATAGTGGAGTGGATGTTTGGGGAGGGGTGTGCTCAAGCCAAAACTCCTTATAAAGGAATGAATCTTTTCTTAAGGATCTTGAAACGGATAGACTTAATCATGAAGATTTTGAGAATGCCCTTCGTATATTGTAATGAGACTCCTTTTGGGAATAGATAAGATTTAAGGCATTCCTATCTTGTCTATACTGATTTCTTATCCTTGGGGTTGAGTCATGTCCTTATATGCCCTTGTGAGATGTGTTATCCGATTACTCTACATAGACAAGAAGATAAACAATCTGCAGTACATGAACCAGGGGTAGGATTTCAATTTGTCTGCACTAATTCCACTAATAGTAGTTTATACTTTGCTTAATTTGTGACCTACAAGTAATTAGTGGAAGGCACTCTGACAAATTTGAAAGCAAGGCATCAGTGTCTGTGATTTCTCTTGCAATACTTTGGAAATGGATGTAAGTACCTAGATACCAGGGTTTTGGCTTACTCTGCCTGCTCTGTAGCTTTTTGGCGATTGAGCGAACGTAGCCTCAAAGGCCAGCGATCGAGCGAACGAACGGGGTAAAGCCTAAAAAGGCCAGCGATCGAGCAAACGGAGTAAGGCTAAAAAGGGCGGCACATGAGCTGACACAGATTAGGATTTTTTTCTGGAATTATATTTGACATTATCCAGTCCCTTTGTTGTACTTATTCAAAGTTGCAGGGCTCTTTCTCATACCAGTAAGGATGCCTTTAAAGCTAATCTATGAGCTCTGCCCTAACCCTCTCTCGCTCACAGACATCTTCAGTGAGATTTATTAGCTACAGGCAACTCTGCAATAAATCCCACTCTCCTCTCAGGGATACCTGATCTGATCGGTTTGGCTGAAACAAAGTATGGATGGATGTAGTGATTATTCTGCAGTACACAGACTAAGCCTGGAGTGTTACTGTTACTAGTGTTAGCAAAAAAAATCACTACAAAGAAGGCAAGGGGCTAGGCTTCTGCTTGTTTTAAGGTATTTTTGTAAGGCAAACAAAAAGGCAGACAAAAAGAAAATCTGACAAAATAAAAGCCCATCAAAAACCTTACCTCTGCTTGGGGAGTGCTTTATACTTGTAGCAACATTCTAATACACTAAGCCTGGAGGTGTTAGCAACAAAAACAAACGACAGTAAGGAGTTAGGTCCAGCTTGTTTTTGACGCCTTTTTTTAGATGTTTTTGTCTGGCTTTTTCTTTTGTCCGGTTTTCTTTTAGAATGTTTCGTGTTAGGTTGGTGGACAAAAAGAATTCTGACAAAATAATTATAAGAGTAAATTGGAGCCTATAACCTCTACTTTGAAAGTGCTTTATACTGTACCATTAGTCCATATACTATCCCAAGTCACGTGGCACTCTGAGAGGATTAAGCCACACCCTACCCCCACACACCACTCTGTGTCGCGCGCGGTCCCGGACGGCCACGCCGTAATTGCTCCGGCCTTTTACACGCGGATGCCACCTCAGATAATCTGGGTTGACAAGGAAAACTACGAGGGACACGCTTCTAATACGGGAGGATCACCGGACGAATCTGGGGGAATCACTAGTCAAACCCGAGGAGGATTTTCCGTCCCGAAATCCACGGTTCTCCGGGTCAGAATGGGATTCTTTCCGCCCCAGCTGCCGAGGACCCGGCCCAGCCGCCATGCCCCGTACGTCTCGCCAGTAGGACATTCAAGAAGCTACGTCCTTTGCCTGGAAAATTCTGCCGTTTTGACTCTTTTTCGAGGTACCGTATCGTTTCCCAGTTGTTGACAGGACTTCAAATTTAACGTTAGATCAGTGACAGTCGTCGGGGAAACTTCAGTCAGCCAAGAGTGGAAAATTCAGTTTTGAACCGTTTGTCATAGTACTGAAATTGTTTCCCAGTTTGGTTGTAAATTTCAAACGAGTATGTCGAGTCATAGTCCACATAATGCTCCGTTTTGTTCATGTTTGCTTTCCCTGCCTCATGTACCAAGCCGTTTTTCTAGTACTTGCGCAAATTATGCAAGAATTTGATACCGATACCACGCCGTGTTGTTTCCTTGCCATTGCAATTTTATGCATAGTCCCACCCGGAGGGAGACCAGGCTGCTGTCCCACCTGGGGCAGGCAGGACAACATTTAAGTTTCAAATTGGCCACAATTTTTGCAGATCACTTATAGTAAGTTCTGTCAGAGAAAACTCGAAGTACAGTTGATGGTGGTGCAGTTGGCAACGATGGAATAAAGGGTATTTTCTAAACCACTTCTGTTTGGAGATTATTTACAGTGCCCACAAACAAACGGGAACTTGGTTATAATTAGGACATTGATTTGGCGGAGTGTTTTTCCAAACAAGAATGTGACGGGCATAATTGGATGAGACTGTCAAACCTCAGACTGACAGATTTTCTGAAGATTGTATGAAACATGCTAGATCGGAGCTGCATTAAATAGGACGTGAGCTTGGGCCGAGCGATTAGGATTCCCGCAAGCTGGAAAGACAGAAGGCATTTTCATTTTATGTAGAGAATTGCACATGAGCTTGGACCGGGTGAATAGATTCCCGCAAGCTGGAAATGCAGAGAATATTGTTATGCTGTGACAAATTGCACGTGTGCTTGGGCCGGGCAATTTGGGTTCCCGCAAGCTGGAAGTCCAGAGAATATTTTTATTTTTTGTGGAACATTTTACACGAGCTTGGACCGGGTGAGTGGATTCCCGCAAGCTGAAAATGCAGAGAATACTGTTATTTTTGACAAATTGCACGTGAGCTTGGGCCGGGCGACTTAGGTTCCCGCAAGCTGGAAGTCCAGAGAATATTTTGTTTATTTTATTTAGTGGAACAGTGCACATGAGCCTGGACCGGTGAATAGATTCCCGCAAGCTGGAAATGCAGAGAATACTGTTATTTTGTGACAAATTGCACGTGAGCTTGGGCCGGGCGATTTAGGTTCCCGCAAGCTGGAAGTCCAGAGAATATTTTTTATTTTGTGGAACATTTTACATGAGCTTGGGCCGGGTGAATGGATTCCCGCAAGCTGGAAATGCAGAGAATATATGTTGTGAGAAATTAAGTGCAGACGAATGTCAGTAGAAAGACCGCACGTGAGATGGATAAAGCCGAAGCTGCATCTGTAGCGGAGATGACGGGAAAATTGACACAGAATTCGAGACAGATAACAAGAAGGGTTGACCAGCTATAACCGACGTTACGGTTACGCACACTTTGTAACAAACCCTTACAACCAACTTGGTTCAAGTTTTATTTGACGTCTTCCTACCCCTATTTGACCTCCCTCGCCTCTCGCTGATTCGTGCCGACTACTGAGTACGGTCAGAGTGAGGTGAGTTTTCCAAAATGCACACTTGTTATAATATGTCAGAAACACGAAAAGGTAACACTAGTCTGTCTCCTTGATGGGAAGATCTCATCATGCCTCTAAGTGTGGTTGTATAAATTTTAGAAATTTTTAGACTAACAAAAGAGCACTCACAATTATCACAGAAAGCTGAGAAATAACGCAAGTCAACGATGAACAAGCAAGGTGAATGCAAATGATAAACTCATAAAGGAATGTAATTCCATTAGCCTAACCCACAAGTGGGAAGTACCAGAACATATCACGAGACAGATAAATGATACGAAGAAGATTGCTTGATGATACAACTGTCCGGTGAGGGACAATAGAGGCACACGTGTAAATGTGGTGGAATCCCTCATATTGCACTATTTTGTTTTTTGCGTCAGTTTTCATTGTACAGCGATGTTGTAAGACAATGAAGTCGGGAAATATGCGTCGACTAGAGCCGAAGAATAGTGACAAGTAACGCCAAGAACTTTCTTGACACCGACATCACTTTACTCGGAACACGAAACACATTTCATTGATCAATCAGCAGATGAATGGGAAGCCATGTAGGTGACAAGTGACATTAAAGCGATAAACCCAGTACCTGCGGTATGTCATGAGCTTGTAGCTATCTCCTGTCGGTGTCTGGGACATTATTATGATAATCCTATTGTCGTGAAGTTGAGAGGAGTCGGTCCGAGGTGGAAAAAAAAAGGGGGGGCTAACTTATTCATAGCTGATGCGTCTGTGAAGGCTGACACCCAAATTCAAGGATGACACGCAAATTCGTGAAGCGTTTCAGTATTTTTATATCATAGAGTGGAACTTCTTATCGCCAAACAAAGTTGGGGGGCGCATCTCCTCTTGTTTTAAAGAACACTTGCAGATAGATGTGCAAAGGTTAGGTGTAACAAAACCAGCTACTACCACGCCACGTACCTACGAAGCTGGTGGGTTACGCCGACATATGGATACAGAAGGCATGCCTGTGTCCAGGCGGGATGACAATGTATGATTTTTCAGCAGTATCTGAGCCTGCGCAGTGTTTCTTACGGAAGTGTAATACTTGACAACTATTACCAATATCTGCGGATCGCTGGGCAAACTGTAGAAATTGGCCAAGTTAATAGGCTAGGGGAGTTAGCCGGCCCTTGGGGTCAGTACACGACCCACGGTCAGTATCTGGGCCGGGCAGATATCGTTCTCGGACATGAAAGTCAAGCCATCGAACTACAAATTTTTGTTATTGGTCCAAATGTAAGACAAGTTGTCTATATTTGTAGGTAGACAACTAGCTATAAAGTAACTAATACAGGACATATCAATTGAAGACTATACTGTACAATGCTTCATCGTTGAGAGAATGACAAACGCATGGGGATAGAAAAAAAAAAAGAGAAGCATCGTCGGGGGGCGTATCTGATCTAGGTATAAATTCACATGGTCAAGCTCTGATAGAAATGTCTCTCCCACCCCTCTGCAATTGGAATTATTAATTTACCAGAAACAGACATGGGCACCAGGTATGGCGGGAACAATGATTGAAGTGAATATGCGGGCTGAGAAAACAGTTGTCTGTTTTGAAAGTCCATTTTTCTTCACGACAAGCCTCTACCCATTTCAGCTCAACGGCAAACACGCAATATGGGCAATGGTAACTGTCTGAACATGGAAAGGAAGAAACACCAAAGTTTGTGTAACAGTAGAGTTTAAACGTCGCCAAACTGACCAGGTCCATGCCAAACGTCCGATGATCCGGACCTTTCGGCGTAGCGGTTAGCTCCTGTTTTGTGATCTGGCGGACCGGATTCGAATCCCGGGAGCCAAGAGTATTTGTTTCTACTCCCCTCTCACAGTCCATGAGGAAAAGGCGCTGACAAAATATGACGAGAATGGTTAGAGATTTGTATCTGGGATTCGCCCTCTTCAACAAGTACTTTTCTTTCACATGTAAAAGCTGAAACAAAAGCTAGAACAAGCAAGCAGGAACTTCGAGCGAACTGTCGCCTAACGAGATTGGAAAGCTCCTCGTTTTCATTTAGAAGTTGAGAACAGCTGTATAGCGGAGGGCATTTCACAGAACGAAGGTGTCGTAGAAGTTCGCGTATAAAACAATGAGATCCCGTCTGTATTTCCCAGTTGCCGTTTTCAGAACAAAACTAAATCACACCCGGTATTCAGAATATGTATAGAATGGCCATGGTTGGCATCTCTCCATTGTTTTTATCCACCAACGGGTCATCAAAGAATTCGTCACCATGGTCTTGGTTGTCTGTTTAATATCCACAGTGGGAACTCCTTTTGGTGTTGAATCCCTGGACACATCGCGCATCGCCATCAAAGAAAAGTACCGGTGTCATAACGTTGAGAGATCTTTTGTCGGCCTAAGTTCAGAAGGTCATTTGTTTTACATATAGATTAATCGCCTTCGAGAAAACGGTTATATGACACGTTGTAAATGAATGCCTCCCCTGAGGTCACTGACACGGTTTAATGATAACGCAGCAGATATTACATTGGTGGGGAGTTATAATAACACGGATTAACGATCCCATAATGAGGAGCTTTCAACGCCCCAGACTTATAAAAGAAAACACAAGCAATTTGTATATGCGAAAACCACTTATTCACTTCTCGCATCTAGTCAGGTTGACTTGATTTTGTCACGTGTACGAGCCACGGTTACCACCTTGACTTGAGTGATCTGTTCAGCTATTGACATTTCACATTTTAGGGAGAATAACGACAAGGCGAATGAAGTTTCGCAGATCTATGTTTCCAGCCAAGAATGGACTCGTTTGAACATGCTGCGACGATAAGCCAATGAATTTGTTGTTGAACTTTCGCCCGTGCTGAAGTACCCGGGTGGGGGTTCCGAATGTGACCCAAATAGAGTACTCGGGATCACACCGAGCAGGTGTTGAACAGCCCAGCGGCAAGTTCCGAGCAACGAGGAAGGTACCCGAAGCGGACCAGCCAGCGACTTGTAAGTTCAAGGATTGCGGTAGTGCAGTCCAGCACTGACGTTTTCATGAGCGCAGCAGGTTACCAATATCAGAGGGCTCAGTTTCTTATCCAAATGATTGCCCGTGAGTTGAGGAGTGAATAAAAAGTCGTGGTATCTAAGTTGGGCATGGAACAACGTGACGACCTCAGCGGCAGGTAGGACGCCCTCGGTGCGACGCTAAAATTTCTAGTAGCGATGTGCTTGTTTAACTGATATGGTGACTTTTCATCGCAAAATAGAAACACGGACGATGGGGACTGTCATCTACAATTTGTGTCAAACACAAGTGTCCTTTTCAGCGTGAAACAAGATATATTTAGGACTATCCCGATGGACGGAAGGCAAAACGAATAACCACAAGAGAGAGAAATAGCACAACACGGTTAATCGGTGTGGTTTGGAAAGAAAAAAAAAAAGTCAAAAATCTTGACTAAAGACTCGAGGGGATGTAACCACAGGTATACAACAGTGACCGACAATACGGCGTATGTTTAGGCCAGGGAGGCTCAACCTTACCCTTTTCCCATAAGGCATGCATAGCATTGGAATAGTACGGACTTCCTTAACCGGAACAAAGCCTAGAAAAAGTAGTTGGGAATTATGCGCACAGGTTTGTCCGGCAGGGCCTAGTTTATCAAAACTCAGGATACCGTGAAGAAAAGGAAATTTCTTCATGGTCCGAAAATCAAAAGCCAGCCTGCGATAGGCTAACTACATGGGAGGACATGGGATCCGTTGCTGATTCCACTCGCGGTCATTGGTCTCAGAGTACTAAGTACCTATAATTAACCGACAGGAAACCATCTCTACAGGCAAAGGTATTCAGAATAGATACAAACATTGTATTTTCCCGTTTGCAACGTTAGGGCGGTACATGGTCAATTACAGAGACATGGCGGTATTATATGGTAATCACCACACAGCACTTGTTGGGTAAGAACAATCATGCTGTGCGACCTACAGGTAAAGCTCAGCATACAAGCTGAGGAGTAGGGTGGGAAACAGTCTAGGTAACCAAGTGTTGGCAAAGCTTCACACATGCGCACTTATTTCTTCGGTTGATCAGCGGGAGGCGAGGGAGTGTACTTGAAAAGGGGTAGGAAGACAGAGGAAGAAAAATATTGATATTGTAAGTATTGGAAGAAAGGGTATAAGAAAGGAGATTTAGGGTCGTATGAAAGGGTAAGAGGGTTGGACCCCGTCTTTACTATCCACAACTTAAACCGAACAGAGGCCAAGTGACGCGGGATTTGGTACTATCCCAAGTCACGTGGCACTCTGAGAGGATTAAGCCACACCCTACCCCCACACACCACTCTGTGTCGCGGGGCAGGGGTAGGAAAGGTGAGCCATAGTGCGATGAATGAGTCAGGGCCATAAGGACTTAGAGGTGCCATTAAAAAAAAAAAAAAAAACTCATCAACCGGACATTTCGTAGTGTGTAAGGTAATACGTCTAACCCGGCTTCTAAGAAATGCGTTAGCAGCATCTGATGGAGTAGAGTATGGATTACGAGTTGGCATACTAAATAGAATCTGAGGTTAAATGTTGCGTTTTAAGAATTATTTTACCACTACCAACAGCGCTTTGTTTTTCAATTAAGGCGGCCCAGCTGAGATTGGTGGCGAACTCAAGGAAGCTCGCTGCGACTCACGGGAAAAGAAAAAAAAAAAAAAATCTAGCGAGCAGGTGGCATCCGCGCGTACCACTTTGCTTCTGTTCGGGCCCCGGCCTAAGGCCCCGTCTTTACTATCCACAACTTAAACCGAACAGAGGCCAAGTGACGCGGGATTTGGTACTATCTCTAAGAAGATAGTGATTCTAATGTTTTTGAATGGCTGGCCTTCTCTGTCAGTCGTCAGAAAACATTGTGACCTTTTGGCCAAATATCTGCTTAGACTATACGAATAGACCATAACATAAAAGCACCGCATCAAAGTGGAAGTACACAGAGCGACTTAATCTCCAAGTAAATGTCAGGGTGGAAATCATAGCTTTTTTGACATGTCATCTTAAAATGTTACAATTTTCCACGTCAATATCTGCTTGGACATCACAAGAAACCATGCAAAGTCTGGAGACAAGTAAATAATGTTCTGTTCCTAGTACTGTGTCAGCTTGCACAGTAATACAGGAAATGCTTCAGCAGAGAGTCAGGGGTGTTGGGAAACTATACAGGAAACCAGTACTACATGGGGCCATGGCTCTGGGGCAGGGATTCATAATACTAGTAGGTCCCAACAACAGGCTATCAACGCAGGGCTTTCTTATCAAAAGGGTGTGGTAGAAGTAGAACAGTGTAACTAATACCTACTATGTTTAGTGTGATTATTATAGTAATCTGGAGCACGTGCAAGTTTGTTGTCATCTGCCACAACACCCCTACAAATGCATTGGTACGGCCCGACATAAAATGCTCTCGGCAAGCATAGTTGTTCACAACAGTGGTGTAGTGGAATTTTGTACAAAACAACATTTACCTTCGCCATGTCCTGGGCCTGCTTATTGTCAATCACCCGCTGTGGGAGATCAGCCTTGTTCCCCACCAGGACCATGGGGACCTGTTCTGAGTCCTTGACCCGCTTGATTTGTTCCCGGTACATTGAGATGTCCTCGAAACTCTTGGTGTTGTTGAGGGCGAAGACACAGAGGAATCCCTCGCCGGTGCGCATGTACTGGTCCCGCATGGCACTGTACTCCTCCTGCCCCGCCGTGTCCAGTATGTCCAGTAGACACGTCTCTCCGTCGATCACCACCTGTTTCCTGTACGAGTCTTCGATCGTCGGGTCGTACTCGTCCACGAAATGGTTCTGTATCAGCTGGATGGTCAGGGCACTTTTTCCCACGCCGCCCGCTCCCACCACCACCAACTTGTACTCCGTCATGGTCACTTTTCCTTCGGCCTCTCTTCACTACAAACGCGTCCAGACGCGACCGGAAGCCCTACTGTCCCTTTGTGGTGTTCTTCCCGGCACTTACCTGGGTTTTAGATATAAAGGCGGCCAAAAATACCCCGGTGAGTCACTTGAAGCTTCCAGTGCGGCTTTCAGAAACGGTGCGCCTGGCCGAGGTGAGCTACGCCCTAGCGCAAGGCGTAGTGGGAAATGTTGGGTGAAAGGTCAGAAAACGTACGGTTAAGGTTAAAGGTCACAAAATTTAAGGTTAAAGGTTAGGAAACAGCTGGGACCTGATGTCCACAACGCGCGTGATGAAACTAAAGAAAACTTAGATATGATAGGAGATATTATATGTGATGAAAACCATTTGGAAGAAATGAAATTGTTCGTATTTTCCTTTGCGATTCATGTTTGTCTTCCTTCTGACCTGCATGGGAAATTTGAGCTGAGTTGTTATGGTTCACAACTTGTCTGGATCAGTTGACCTGAAGGAGGACACACCTTTGTGAGTACATATTTGCAGGATCAAACAGTGCCTCAGGCAGGGCTGGTTTTGAATTTGAATGGTGTCTGTTCTTCTGTGAGTTTTACTTATTGTCATCCATAGAGCAACTTTTAGTAAGACTAGGTGTAGACTCTAGCCTTTTGATGTTATGTTCCAAACCTTAAAGCTTCTGCTATGTGAATTTTGTTGGTTACATTCACATGGCTCCTTTTGGTGTGCCACAATTTACATTTGGGGTGCGGTTAATGCTTAATGTTACATGTACCTGAATTGTGGCAGTTGTAGAAATTCTAAGGGGCGAGTAAGAACAGAAAGAAACAACATCCCGACTCCCGGGATTCGAACCTGTGCCGAACCCGGGCAGCCGGATCACAAATCCAACGTGCTAACCACAACACCAAAAGCTCAAGAGCTGTTGGCGTGGTCAGTTTGGCAGCGCTAGAACCCCACTGTTACACAGTGGTATACTTTTAAAATCTTTGCAAAGATACAATTGTTTAGCCTCAGGTATCGATCCAGCTGTATTAGCTCCCGAGTCTTTTGCGGAGAGGACAGAAGAGACTCTGGAGCAGAGCTCTAGCCAGCATCCGTTTTTCCATCAATTGACAGAAATTTGCTGCGCGTGACGGAAAAATGTTAAAACCAATCCGTCAACCTTGACGGACAAAAATCCTTGGTCGAAGCTACAGGAGGCTTGGGGACGCCATCCACGGCCGTAAAAGCCACACATTGTTTGTTTTGCTAATGTTATTATTGTTGACAAAGTGTGTCGGTGCCCTTTTGCATAGAATAATCTCATTAAAACCCTGTTTTTCAAGGTCTCAATTCAGTCTCTCTAACTCCTGAAATAGTGTTTTCGCGACAATGGGAATTGGCTGACGGAAAAAAATTTCGAGCTGGCTAGAGCCCTGCTCTGGAGCTATAATGACTGGATACCAGGCTTTTCTCTAAATGTTTACTCGAGGTCAAGTATTTAGAGCTTTTGTGTTTAATTTATGATTGTGAATATCTCAAGTTGTTATGTCTATGCATTTTGCTGTCTGTGGAATGAGGTGAGGTGAGGGATCAAATTTGGACCAGGACCACACCAACCTTCCCATCCTGCCAGCCCGCAGGACTGAATCTGACTTTATTCTATACCCATGCCAAGTCAACCTTCCCATCCTACCAGTCACATTACACTATCTTCGTCCTCACATCCTCTCTCTCCTGTCAATATACAAATAACTACGGACACACACCAACACAAACACACACACACACACAAAATCAATGACATTACCTCCACTATCGAGAAGGTAAAATCCTATTAGTCTTTATCCTAGTAACAGTATATCCTGGAAAGACAAGACCTGGAGATGGAGGGAGCATGTGGAGATGGGGGTGGGCGTATCCCTGTTGCCATGGTAACCGGATCTTCCCAACGCCTGGGAGCCTGCACAGTGAAACATCTGCACCAGGCAGGGTACAACGTCATCATCCACTACAGGAAGTCCCAGGCTCCAGCTGAGGAGCTGGCTCAGAGTTTGAACAGGTAGAGTTATCATGGAAGCTAATCTGTATTGGTAGTCATCATATATATAAGTATAATGCTGATCTTTCTTCCAACACACGGGTCAAATTTTAATGTGTTAATAATATCATGTGACTGTTACATTCTGATCATGAACAGGTAGACTTGTTACATAACTCTGCTTACAAGCATTTTTGAGTACGCAGAACTATATTTATAGGACGATGCTTTGAAGGTCAGAAATACATATTTCAACTGTAAATATTAAAAAAAATCCGTATAATTTTTTCTGTCCATCACAATTAGCAATTGACCCAATGCTAGCATGGCAATACTAAGAGGTTTGACCAATGAGAGAGTGGCTGCCATTCCATCAAATGTTCGAATTTTTGTGCCTTTATTTTGCATATCTACGTTTTGATGGAGGTTCAAGCAGGGCTAATAGTATGAGCCTTTAACAAATAGCAAAGCCCTACTGACAATACATGGGACATAGAAATTAAGATTTTAGGAAACATATCATTGTTTTTATCTCCTATAGTGTTCGTCCCAACTCTGCAGCCACGTTGCAAGCAGACCTCTGTAAGGGGAATACTGAGAAAATGGCAAAGGAGGTAAGCTGCATTTCAAAATCATAGCCTTGTTGAGAAACAATATATATCATTTGCCTCCATACTCTGTTAGCACAAATATCATTGTCTCTCAAGAAGCCTGGATCGCCCATTACCACCTGTACCTGTCCTCTGAGCTGTAGTGTCTTCTTTGGACATCAATAGTTATTTAATATTTATTCATTTCTTTTTTCTTTTACCCTGGGTGAACTTCCATCAGTGACATAGCACTGCTTTTCGTGGAGACCCTGGGTACACATGCAAATAACACATACATACAATGCAATATTCACATAGCACAATTTATCATCAAACATGAAAATCATAGCTTTACTCATGTCCATATCCGTGCCATGCCTTTAAGGTTTGGAGGTCAGAGGTCACACATTTCTCTTGCACAGTGTTTTAAATGTTTGTGTGGATGAAGCAGTTTTCACATCTTTTTGGGATGCATTCCAGCTTTCTGCACCTCTATATGCAAATGCTTTTTTCCCAGATTCTAGTCTAACTTCTGGCCTTGTGTGTACAAGTTACTCTGCTTGTACATGCATACCCGCAACAAAATCCAGAGTATTATATCCTGTAACAGTCCAGCACAGTGATACATACTGTGATACATGTATATACCATGATATCCTTTCTCCACAGCTGATCATTGCTGCAGTAGAGAAGTGGGGTCGGCTGGATGTCCTTGTGAACAACGCCTCAGATTTCTTCCCCACCACTATGGGCACAGTAGACGGAGACCAGTGGAAGACTATCATGGGCAGCAACCTTAAGGCACCCTTCTTCTTGTCTCAGGTGAGGATTTGTGTGTGATTTTGACTTCAGCTATATATTTTTGAGCTGGACAACAACTTTGTTTATCATTGACATAAGTCATTCAATATAACATTAATGCTATTAATCTGTGTACTAGTGTTTAGATTTGTATCAAATTGTCTTTTTGTAGGTGACATAAATGTGAGAGGTCATAGGGAATGGTCTGCATACTGACAGTCACTTTACAACATTTCCTCTTCTTCAACATACATGTAATTCCAATCAGTTTTCTGTGGATTGCAATGCAATGCAAACATGGAATGAGAGCCACTTACACATATAGTCAGACCATCAAATATTGCTGTTTTTTGCCGGTGCGTTAGCACCGGCTTTGAGACAGGAGAAGCGAGTCTTTCAATGGATGCATTTTCAATGGATGCATGGATGCATGGATCGGTCACTTTAACCAAATAGCCCTTATATACGTGCTATTGCGTAATCGAGCCAGCGTGGCCGAGCGGTCTACAGCACGGTACCTATCTTCCATACGGGGGGTTCGAACCCCACTTGCTAAATTTTTTTTTTCTTTGTTAGACAAATCTCATCTAGTGTTTTTTTTATAGAAGAAAGACCAATTCAGTAATTTGATATTTAAAAACTCTTTTTTCGTGTGATTTTGTTTAACATCCAGGCTTTTTCCAAAATACGCACCGGCCAGCCTTTTTCAGAAGCTTTCTTGTTCCATTTGCATTCATCCTTTCAGGCAACAGACCATGGATTTATGTTCCCAGAAACTTTTTGACAGTGTTGTAACATCACTAGAGTTAGGCTAGTTTAAGCCTTTGTGTGATTTTTGTGTGATACAAAATATGAAAGACGAAAAAAAATATTCTTGTTGCCATGGGGATTGATATGTCTTCTCACAACATCTTCCAGGCAGCAATCCCACATCTCAAAGCCACCAAGGGCTGCATCATCAACATGGCTGACATACATGGCCAGCGCCCCCTGGCAGGTTACTCCGTGTACTGCATTGCCAAGGCTGGACTGATCATGTCCACCATGGCCCTGGCTAAAGACCTTGCACCAGACATCAGGGTCAATGCCGTTGCACCAGGAGCTATCCTATGGCCTGATCACGAATGGGACGTTAACAATTCTTTAAGCAGGATACCAATGGGCAGGCAGGGGAGTCCGGAAGACATAGCAAAGGCTATCGTTTTCTTGGTGAAGGAAGCTCCTTATGTCACTGGTCAAGTCTTACCTGTGGATGGGGGAAGGTCACTTAGTCAGTAGCCCTTTACTTGAGGCCAAACCAATTTAATTTCTTGGTTCTTGGATTGTTAAAAGTGCAAATATAGCAAGAGGGCATCATAAAGCTATAGAGTGTAGGGAGGAAAACTTGAATATGACTGTATTCATATCATAAAACTGGGTGCACCAAGACACTAACCTGGTCCTCAGGCTACAGCTACATCATCATTATGTTTTTTCAGTTAAGGTTTTTTTACCTTGTTTTTTTTTTAAATTCCGAGAACCAACAAAAAAAATTGGTGTGGCCTAAAGCCAGGTTGAAAAGACGCTGCTGTAAGAATCACGAGTCAAGGATCATGAGTCTAAAGTCGTTCATATGAAAAAATTGATATTTATTAGCTTATTACTCAATGGGTTTATGGTTTTGTAACATTTCCATCACAAGTGGGTTGGGTACTGTTTTGTTTTTCTTTAAGTTTACCTTGTGCTTTTGTAGACACCTGTCGAGTGTGAGTAATTTCTCATAGCTACAGAAATTTGATAAGACATACATTGTAAGAAGTCTAACAATGATATAGAGTGCTTTGGGTGCAGTTACAGAGTAAAAGTAAATGTTATGCTATTTATTTCATGATGAATCATACATACTGGCTGGCAAAATACACCCGGTGAATATTATTATTATATGTATATTCGGCATTTAGTGTATAAGGTTGCACTTAAGTTGAGGTTACAACCTAGAAATCTCTAGAGAATTCCTTTTACATTAAATTGAGCAAGGCATATTTATTCTAAAATATACATGTCCTGAGTGTCATGGATGGCTCTACTGATTTTTCTTAGAAAAATCCAGTAAAGGAACATGTAATATCAGGCTTGATTTCTCCTTCCATATACTGTACCTACAAGTTTTGGGTTCTTTTTTAGAACTTTTGTTACTGCAAATGCTACACAATTTTGTTCGATTAGGTAGAAAAGTCAATTAAGTCACCGATTGCCTAATCTAAACACTATCATGAGTCAGTACTTCTAATCCCTGCTACACCACTTTCAATTAACAGTACCTATAGCTAGAAAACCTAATTTGTTACATGTAGAATTCACTAATAGACCGATCTTGGATGTCCACCACAACTGACATTTTAACCAATGAGACGATGGCAATTAGTGGTGTGACCAATGGGAGAGTGGCAGTCAAACATTTGCACCATCATATTTTTTACTTTGCATTTACATTTACATTGTACTAAGATTTGGTGGAAGTGGGCGCCGGTACTTAGTAAATAGGATCAGTCCATTGAAGGTCATCATCCTGATTGCAAACAACATTTAAGTCAATGCCAAATAATATTTACTCAAGCAACTGGATATGATTTTGTAAATGGTCAGGCGTTTTAGATAGCACCTGTTGGCATATTTTATAGCCTGGATGTCTGACCTCTGTGGACAAACATTTAAATGAATTCAAAAATAAGTGTTCATCCCAACATATCCTGACTGATATTAACCCTGCCTCTGCTATGCCCTCAATAGGAAACAGATTAGCAGCAGAGGGTTAAACAATTGCAGGGTTGTATCCCCTCAGGAAGTCGTCAGCATCAGCGTTGATGCGGCCCTCTGAGTCCTCCGTGTTCTCTACAGCAGGAACCAGTTGGTACCCTGCTGGGGACCGCCAATCCCAGTACTGGACAAGTCTGAGGTGTGAGAGAGAAAATGGGAACATTTAGGTTGTTGTTTTTCACCTTGTAGTGCCTAGTAAAGACTGATTGCAGCTGCTGAGAGTCCAGACCACTGCAGCAGCACAACATTGTGGACTGCTAGTGCCTAGTGACACATTTATACAGGGAGGGGTTGCTAGCCCTTTCCCTTGAATGTGCATGAGACACCTACTCAAACCCAGAACCCCCATTTTATGTTGCTTTTGGAAGACAGTGCAACCAACCGTACTGAGATGCCCTGAACCTGGGACTTAGTCCAAGGTCTTCCCATTAGACCTAATCGGAACCATGAGCTCTACTGTGAGGCTGCTACCAGTTTGGCCACAGGGACATCCCTTGGAAAATTCAGTGCTTCCCTTTGAATATTCAAAGAAGCGGTCAGTACGTTTTTTTTAGACCAAACGTACGGGTCAAAAACTATGCAATGAATTTAAAATTTAACATACCAATAAAAAGTAAGAATCCATTGAGGGAGAAGTAACAGAAATGTTCCACCCCTAAAGACACCTAAAGAAATTTAAAGTGTGTGTTTTCTTTCCTCCATGTAAGAATAAGGAACATGTCAGTGAGGCAAAATGCTTTTGGAACATACACTACATACCTTGGGCAAAACCTGTCTTTGAGGACTGTGAGATATCTTTTTAATTTGACAGGTCGGATGATACTTTTTATGTACTTAATGTATGCAACAAGTATCTAGACTCTTACCCAATCATAGCAGATGCTACTCCCACTAATAGAGCGGACAGCAGTTGGACAAACCCCGGCATGATACCCATGGAGGTAATGGCCCAGATGTAGTTTAAGAATGGAGTAGTCACTGTAGTCATGGCACCCTGTGTAAACTGGATCAATGCAAACAGTGATCCTGGAAAAAGAAAAAGAACAAGGATAGTGTGGGAGAAATGATAACTAAAACACAACTATTCAACTAACTGTAAATGCATAGAAGTTCATATTTAACTTTGCGGTAGCTGAAAAATGGAGTGTTCACGGAGGCTTTGAGTTTGAGTCATATACTGTTCTCAGTGTATCATGACACACTGGAAGACTGCATATATATATCTATTAATAGATACCTTGATCATTTGGTCCGACCATGAGAGACAGAGCAGCAGAGATCAGTGACTGGGGCATGGTGATGAACGCTCCAAGAACAGGGGCTGCAGAGCGGAGGATGGAAAAAAATTGTCTTGTCTATATTCATAACAATTGCAAAAGATACATGAAATAAATGGCAATGTACGTACTTCTATCACCTTACAAAATTTTTCAGGGGACAGAAATAGTCTATTGTAGTTTGGGATGAGATTATATATCGAACATGGTCTGTTACGCCGAAGGGCGGTTATACCGGCTAAATAGATACAGATACAGATATACTTTGGCAGTCTATAGACCCAATCACATTGCAATTGGCTCTTTATAATAGCTTACGTACAAGGTACATATACATACAAAGCACGACATCTACTGATACATAACTAACGTTACAGTTCTATAAGGCTAATCTACTTGTATTATTATTCCTTCCTCGGCTCATATTATGGGATGAAAATGCTCTTTTACAATCATTGGAGGGATTTCAAACGTATAAGAACCATTAGCAGACAGACTTACTCATGTAGAGAGCCAGGTTGTAGTCTGGACACAAACTCGACACGGCCGTCAGCACCAACACCAGCAAACAAGACACAATGCCGATCTGTGAACACGTATGAAATAATACACATATATTTGTACAATTTCTATTATTTTTTTCTCAGTGTGGAGCCTGGTAGAGTCTTAGACTTCCATACGGACCTCATACGGACTTGAATATATACGCACGTGTGATCCCACCTTTATCTGGTAGACTGAATGAAGTGTTCAACATTGCCTTTAGACCAGAAGGAATGAAGTACCTGCGTCATGACTGGGTAGGAGAGGCATCTCTGCAGGATGAGGATACCGAACAGTGACGTCAGACCGCAGGCAGACAGGGCGCCTTGCAGGATGCCTGTCTGCAGAGGTGTCCAACAGAACGGCGGGGCGGAGGTAAGGAAGACCGGGAAGCTCACCGCACCGTCCGCCTGCGCGAAGTAAAACGCACCCGCCAACAGGAACAGTATGAGCCGCTTGTTCCACCCGTCCGTCACTCTACCGTACAGAGACACCTGCTTCTTCCTCAGAAGTTTGACGGCGGCGGTGAAGTACCCTTTTGAGAAGAGCTGGACGTTCTTCCAATCCGTCGGCCGCGTCTCTCTCAGAAAGAAGATTGCGTAGAGCATGCAGACGACGTAAGCGGCGAAGAGGAAGACGAAGGGGCCGCGGACGCCGTCTGGGAACCCGGCGGTTGTGAGGACGACTCCCGCGACTACTGTTCCCACTACGCTGGCGAGACCAATCGTGGTGTCCAAGATGGCGATTCGGATAGTTGTCTCTCTTTCAGACTGGGAGATGTCGACGACGTAGGAATAGCAAGCGCCGAAAAATACCCCACCACCCCCGGAAATACCCGCGATGATACTCCCTGTAATAAAGTGCGGCTATTCTAAGTACCCGGCAATATTTATATTAATTAAGGCATCGCTAAAATGTTAAAAAGTAAGCGGATACTTTTAAAACTTTTAAAGTATTCATGCGACTCGTGTAATATGATGAGAAATGTCAATGAAAAGAGTATTTAAGTTTCGGTGAAGTCCCTAATTTCGAACGCAAACTATAAACACTGTTCTTTTAGACAACAGTCCTATATGGAGTTATTCAGGGGGCCCGGGGTTTACTGTATGTTTTTCACTGTTAGCATTGGGTGAAAACAAATATGTCTCACTTCTGTATACTATTTAGTCGAATATGAAAAATGGAAATTCTTTCGAAGTTATATATGGGCACTGTCGAAGTTCAGGGACCTTCCGATGCACAAAGACGGTTACACTTATCTTAAAGGGCATGCACAATGACGCTAAGTTCCATGTCCAGACACACACACTAAAGTTACCTGGGATGAACGCCCAGACAGGTAGTTGTAAGAAGACGATGAGGAGCCCCAGCCCGGCCTGTAGGATCCCCGCTACACAGCTGAGGACCAGGTTGATCTTCCTGCCGAGCTGGTCGGACATGGTGCCGAGGATGACGGCCGTGAACAGCCCCGGTACCGAGCCCGTCAGGGTGATGATCGTGTCCCATTTCGTCACCTCTATAGTTTGGTACCCAATAGTTTCAATGAGTGTTAATTGTTTAATACCATTATTGAGTTGTATTTGAAAAGGAAATCTGTAACCATATTTATGTTTTCTCCGGTTGGAAAAAAACATTATTTTTCCTGTGTTTTTCTTACTCTGTCAGTAGCCAATCGGAGCCTAGGTTAGATATTAGCAAATTAGCAAAGGCTACGAGGAAAACATCCTGCATTTTCTAGAAAATGTTGCCTTTCTAGTTTACTTTTGATCAACAATAACTTCTAAAAACGGCGCGATTTTTCCTGTGAACATGTCCTTGCTAGAAAATGGCGTAGTTTCCATGTATTATCGCTTTATATGATATTGCCACTGATCAAGGAGCTTGATAAAAGCTCCTTGCACTGATCAAGTACTAGTATATTCCGTCTTTTGGTGCTGTCCTTAGTACTGAACACCGTCCACACACATATGTGGATGGTATTCGGCACCAGGAACCTCTCGTCACTCTTTGAAAAGACAACAACACAGACATATTTCTCTGCCTGTACAGGTAGATGCACCTTGGTAACAGGGACTGGTGTTTTTACCTGATAAAAAAATTATTTTCTTATACTAGTAACTACGGACAACGAGTAGATACATGTACCAAAATGTGCAAATGTTGCTTGATCATTATGCACATGAAAAACATAGTTTCATCGCAAAAACATAGTTTCGTCGCAGTGGTATGTACCTGTGCTGTATTTTCGCTTACAAAAATAATATCAGAGGCAATGGAACTCGATGACACTGTATATGGTCGCTGCAAATAATTTTTTGATGCATTTTTCAATCGCTGTACTTTGTTTTTTTTAACTCGGCAGGAACACTACGATTCCCAATACCGTTCCCTTTCATGTGCAAATGTATCGCAGGTCAGTGTGAACGCAAAGGAAAACTGGCATAAATTCGCAAAGTTGGTGCAATTTCCTAGTGCAATATGGCGCAGTCCAATGAGATGACCAGTACATTCAATATGAAATGCAACTTCGGACTACATTACCGTCTGTCAGCCATTTATCATCAAGGTAGTCCGGATCGGACTCGTTGAAGTACGTCATGTTTGGGTCACAGTAGTCCTGCTTCCAGTACGGGGAGGTGTCGTTCGCTACCACACTGAAGAGGTAGAGCTGGTAGATTGGTTGGTACATGAACACTGCTGTACAGTAGAGGAAGAGCATGGGCTCCACGGTAACCGCACAGTATGGTCTGACGTAATCAATGTCGTCATCATCGTCATCATCGCTGTAGTCATCCTCCTGTTCACTGTAGTCTACATCCGGGACATCGTCATCACTGCTGTCCCCTCCCGTCATGCTGTTCACCTGCCTCCTTCTCTGCGGCATCTTGATAGGTCACGCGGGTCTGTGGAACAAAGAGATATTGTTTTATAACTTTTTTCAAGCTGTATTGTCCAATAAATTTTTTGGTACTTGTTTTGACTTTATTTACACACAGTATGCTTTGATAATTGGCTGGATATCAAATTTAAAACGATATGGTTTTATTATGATTAAAACATGACCATCAACATTTGCAACAATAGTGCAAGATAAAGCTCTGTGGGCAGCACATGGACAATGGTGTCCTTTGGGAAGAGAGGTTTGTGTGCACGTGTTTGTTCGTTTGTTTGACTAACTGATTTGTGGTTTAAGTTCCACACGGGGACGGAGCTTGTAGGATATCTAAACTGCAAAAGGCCGGGACAGCCTAAAGGGACTCAAGCACTATTGTACGAGTATTAAGATACAAATGCATAAACGATTACTCTCCAAGCAGAGGTTAGGCTCCGGCTGTTTTTTTAGTCGTTTTTATCGGGCTTTCTGGTTTGTGTTTTTAATCTTGCTGTATCAAAACCTTGGCTGGCGTACTTCAAGAAAAATGACAAAATAGAAAGCCCGATAAAAACAAGGAGCTTTTATCAGCTCCTTGATAAAAACGACTAAAAAAACGTTAAAAAAAACAGCCGGAGCCTAACCTCTGCTTGGAGAGTATAAACGATTACAACCCATGCTCATTTTGCCATCCGTAATTTTCTACTATAACTATGCTTTTCTCATTCTTCTTCATTAGGACTCTGATAGTACTAGTACTTGTTCAGTTTAAAGTAGGAGGGCATTTTGATGTATTTTCATACACGTGCATTTCATTACTTCACTGTTTACATCTTTGTGCTAATGAATGAACAAACAAACAACCACCTAACACAAAAGCCAGGGAGGTGCAATGCTGAAAGCACACTGCCCATTACTATAACCCCACACTTGATGTTGTTTTGGAGAAGTATTGTGTTTGAGTTTGTCTATATAACGTTAATGTTATAGTGCTGTGTTCTTTGTTTCCTCGTAGCCAGATTTCTCAAATAAAAATCACATTTTTGGGTATTTTATATATCACTATTTGTGTCCAAATGTCGTGGACACAAAGAGCCAACAAATGTATTCTTTAATGTTTCTATAAAATACTACAACTACAATTCCAGTGCTGGGACAAAACAAGACACCTCGATCACACCCTGCACTATTGTCAACAACAAAGAAAACGACCAGCCATTCAAACAAAATTTGTGCCAAACAAACCCTTATATTGCTTATGTCACATTTCCAAACCGCGTGTTCGCCGGGCTGTGTTAGGTGACGAAAAATAAAAATTTCTACCTAGAAATATTTACATATTAATCTCCTTTTTTACGTTCTGTGTACTTTTGTGTCTTGTTCCAGAAAGCTGTCCAGCTGGGCCCCGGTTTGGAAATGTGATCTTAGCATAAAGCAGTCGAAGCCACTCGGTAAGTCAGATACAGATGAACATACAGATATCTAATAACTCACATTCCCTAGTTTTAAGAGTAAAGAAATTGTACCTTAAACGGCAAAGAAGACCAGCTGGTATCCTTGTGGTTGACTTAATCATATGTATGCCTTTTTGTAAATAGATGTCCCCGTGCGCGCATGGAGTAGACAACTGACCAAACAGGTTTGTCACGGGATATCCTCTGCCTACTTACAGGCTCAGAGATAACCCACATATTAAGACAAGTAAAAGAAGAAGCAAAAGGTGTGCAAAAGCTTTCAAGAGAAACTTGCTAGAGGAACATATCAGTTTTGCATTTATTCAATTATTTAGATTTAGTTAGATTAAAGTTATTGAGTTATACTACCTAGCAATATTGGTAAACGGCACTATGAAATGTCATTACTTAGGGTTAAGCCTAACTACGGAAAGGGAATTGTCGTTTTTTTCTTCAAATGTTGACTTTTACTGTTGAGGAAGACACAGATGGAATGATGTCTTAGATAAAGTGGTTGAAGCAAAGCTTTATCCAGCAGAACTGGCTATTGTGTGTGTGTGTGTGGGGGGGGGGCTAATTCTCGATTTTCAACATGGGCTAAGGTTTTCCAATGCCGCGAGAGACAGCTTTCCTAATCTCAAAGCAGATCCTACGGTGTATAAGATAGTATCAAAGCTGGCCAGGGAGTATAGCCGGCTAAGGGAGTCAAACGGGAAGTTTGATACTATACATAACGCACCGTGGATCTGGTTGGAGATTAAGCTTTCCCGCTAGCCAGCGCTCCCCCGAAAAACTAGTAAAAGTCAGTGCTGCTAGAAGTTTCTTTGCTTATCGTCGTTAACCCCCACATAGAGAACGACTTTCAAGTATGGCTCTACCAAAGTATATGATATCACCGCCTTGCTTCATGCAGTGTCACTTAATTAGCGTCCTGATTACTTGTCAAGACGGCATACTAAATCCTACTTTGATCAATACACTTGTTGCTACTCAAGGAGGATAAAGATTACCTCCTTGGGGCACTTATGTAAAGCCGACATAGATGATCCGTCTATATTGTTCGCACCTCCGAGATGTGTTATTGTCTGATTATCATCGCACCGCGGGAACAATTCACACTAAGAACCAAGTACAGACGACACAGTACACATTCGGCAAAAGTCAAGTGCATAAGAACTAATTAAATTTCCAAACGAAAATTAACATTCTTTTAGAAAAATCTGTTTAGAGGAAAAGCATAAAAATGCGTCAAACGTTTAGAGGGAAATACACTTTCATTATATATAAAAAAAAGATTATAAATGTAAGGATGTGCAGAGTTATAGGGAGTGATATTTTAATAGACGTTGTGTAGAAATAACTGACAACTGTTGCATATATCGTGGATCGGTTCTTCTTGTGTTTGCTTCATCTTAACACAGTTCTTATTAAACATAACAAAAATCAAAATATAGGTGTTATGAGACAATTTGTGTGGATAAAGTACATACACATTGTTATAGTTTCCAGCGTTTGGCCACAGATAGTTCATATATGATTGGAATGCTCCAATATAATGTGCAAGCAATATGTTATTCGTGGACGAGGAAAGGAGAAAATACCATACTGAATAGGCGTGTTTATTCTCTCATTGTCTATAAGCTCTTATGTGTCAGTTGGGGCTATTAAAAGTAAACAAGGTCAACACATTAGCGAAGCATGTTGTAATAGATTATCGACAAGTTTTGGAGTCGCACAATGATGCTATGTACTGTCCATTGTGACGTTGTTGTATAATAAGGTAAATATGTACACGTGTTTCAAAACGGTTAGACAAATATGCTTACATACAAGGACACAACAATATTGGCCCACTTACTCGTAAACTGACTTATAAATGACTGTCTGGAGAATTTTTGGGAGTAGGAGTGATTCGTTAACCTTTCCCTGCTAGGTGGTAACCCGTAACCAATAGATAATTCGTTACTTCGGGTTGCTTATGGTAAATAGCTAAGAGAGACCGACCGCCGTTTTGCCATTTTTTTACGTTTCTCGGAATCACGCCTCATGTTTTCATCACTCGCACTACATACCATTGAGCAGACTTTCGTTTTCAAATGCTTCGAACAAAATTTTGGACGAGCATTCTTTGTCATATTTGATATAAGATGCACTTTTTAAAGAATAATAAAAATCCTGTCTAATCTTCTATGCGTAAAAGATTTCAACAATAACTTGGTATCAATCACCAAGTCCTGCTTGTAGCATATTTAACTATCGAGACTCTATAAATATACATTCTTGCGTCAGTTGGGATTATTCAGATATCTACTGATATATGAAATGAAATGAAATAATTCATTTCACAAACTAGGCAGCCGTAAAACTCGTACGAATGTATCTGAAAGTTTAAGATTTTTCTAGATCGCCACTGATTAAACGAAAGCTCATATCACTCAGTCACATTAATTGTAATTTAGCGGCAAACAGAAGTGGCTAGGGTGGCGGTGGCGTTTGTGGTGTGGCACAAAACAAACATGTGATGATTGCCTATCCAGACAGGTGAATCACTTCCGACAATGACTACAACAACAACCCCTTTACCTGCCCGACCAAGCTGTAAAAGATGCGCTCCGATTGTTTACACGTTCATTTATTACCTGTATTGTTTGTTTCTTTATGTCGGCGTGTCACAATAAGAACAATAGAGGAAGGGGTGTCTTTGATGCACAGTTTAAAAACGCCACGCGCTAAATTCAAACCACAGTTCGCTACTGACTCTTGGCAACAACGTTCTCTCTCTACGATTTATTATCAGCATGACTGGAGAAAGCTTCTCGGCACAGATGAGCGGATCGCCGGACGACAACCTGCCCCTGCACCGCTACGACACCGAGGGCATGCCGCAGGACAACCCGCCTCAGACCGGCAGCTTCCCGCCTGCAGACCACAGCGGGCTCGGCACCACGTCTCCCTCGGACAAGGCTCAGCCCGACACCGAGAAGAACACCGAGTCAGCCAGCGCCAACCGTCGGCGCAGGAAGCAGAGACCCGCCGGCAAGCCTCCCTACAGCTACGTGGCCCTCATCACCATGGCCATCGTCAACTCTCCCGAGCGGAAAACCACCTTGGCGGGCATCTACAAGTTCATCATGGACCACTTCCCATACTACCGGGAGGCCGACAAGAAGTGGCAGAACTCCATCCGCCACAACCTGACGCTGAACGACTGTTTCGTCAAGCTGGCCCGCCATCCCAACCGTCCCGGCAAGGGCAGTCTGTGGGCGCTGGATCCCGGGGCAGAGGGCATGTTCGACAACGGCTCCTACCTCAGGAGAAGGAGCAGGTTAGAAACATTGGAATATCTTGGAATATGTTATTCATTTGTCCTATTTCAAGCGTTGTGATTTAGAAGCTGTTTTTCTGCGTCTAGTTTTTGTTCTGTTTGGTTTGGTTTCAAGCCATAGAACAACGGTCTTTGGAAGTTGTATATGTATTGTAAATACATTATTTGTTATTTGTGGCGGTTGCGTTATTTTGTTTGAATAGTCATACTAAATTTCATGTTTTCCTGTTTATTTGTCCAGGTACAAGAGATCGCACCAGACCACCAACAACCGCCTGCCCGCCAGCTACCCGCCCCAGGTCCCCGTGCCGTCCTACCCACCGCCGCCCTACCCCAACATGGCCCCCGTCACCGGCACCACCCCGCTCTTCCTCTCCACGTCCTACCCTCAGACGACCTCGGCCCAGCCCTCGGCGCACCTCGGCACGTCGTACCGAGGGTCTCCGTCCAGTACCGGCGTGATGTCGGCCAGTCCGGACAGCTCGTCCACAGACGGCAGCGTGAGCGGAGGGTCGTCACCGGGCGGACAGACGTTAGGTGAGAACACACATTTACCTTTTAAACAAAACTTCTTTTCTTTCTCTCAATGGGCGATGTGTTTTCTTTTTTATTTTGGCTGCCTTGAACATGGTCCCAGTGACTTGTACATGTACATGTATATTGTCCCTACACAGTTGTCTCTGTACGTATAATGGTGCTAGCATTAAAAATGTATTGTCTATGTTTAATTGCGTATGCTACAGTATTGTCTGAGCATTAACTTGAACCGACTGAAATGTCTAAATGAGTGTTTTTCTCTCTTTTCCCCATCTTCAGGATTGTCTCCGGTTGACAGCAAAGCCTTCCAGCAAGGACTCCTCTCCACTGCGCCACCTAGCGGCTACAACAGCAGACCCGCCCCCTTCACCAGCACAGCGGCCGCCGTGACGTCATACTCCGCCACGTCCAACACCAACCCCGCCGCTCTCTACCAGATGTCGACCCCGCAGACACAGCCGCTCACCAACAACTCGTCCTACGGGCCGCCTCGCAGCGTGTACCGACCGTCTCCCTACACAACCGCCGGTGCCGGGAACAGCTACCCGCAGACGGGGATGTACAACGGCTACTCCGCGCCTCAGGGAAACAACGGCTACTACAACATGAACTCTTTGTCTCACTTCCACGGTGGTAACATGGAGATGTACGCCAACTGTCTGTAAATGATTTGTACATTATCCTAGAGACGAACGCTAATGAGGAAACTATTTAGTGAAAGCGGAATGCAAAATCGTTTCGCCTTGTTTTGCTCGTATGTAAGACAATCATTGTAACAGCAGAAGGAACTGTGGTCTTTGAAACAAAACGTTCGTGTGCGTAAATTGTTCACACTTTTAAAACAATTGCATCGATTGCGTAGATGTACTGACAGTGTAACATTGAGCTATCCGAAATTGTTGGTCACAGTCACGCAACTTTGATTCCAATCTTGTGTCAATCGCTCCCAATTTGAAAATTTATGTGATGTTGTAAATGCACAGAGTGAAGAATAAATGTTTATTTTATTGTGAATACAATGGTCTGATTTTCATTGTTGCTAGTATATCACAGTACATAGACGTCATTTCTATCTCAAAGCTCCTACATTGTCCTTTAATCTTTGGACTAGTAATGTACTTATCATCCGGAACATTTCTTTGAAAACACTTGAAAACAACTTCAAATCGGAAGAAAAGTCCTAAGCTGCCATGAGGAAAGCGGATGTTAACCACGCATATCATGATCCTTCTCTTTAGCACTATTTTGATCATGATTTGATTATATAGATGCCATCCTAGCCCTCATAAATTTCATCCGTTTCAAAAAAAAGTTTCAAACGTACTCGAAATCGTACAAAGCAGCTACAAAATGATCAAACATATGGCGCGTGGATTAAACACATATATCTCAAAACATGTACTTATGACATAGAATACCAAGGTGAAAGAACAAAAACGAAAAATGTATTGTTTGAGGAAGTGCTTCTCGGCTTTAAGCCGAATTTCTTATTTTCGCGAGTCGGAACTATACCCTATCAGAGCCCAACCTGCAGTACCGCGTCCAGCCGCCCCGAGGTGACCGGTAAAGATGACCGCAAAATTACCAAATTTTTGTCCTTTCGAGAATTTTGGAAATCATGAAAGGTTCGCAAAAGGGGTTTGAACGACACATGCTTATCTACCTTCGTTTCAAAGAATGTGACCATTTAAGATCAAGAAATATATAATTTTAGGCATTTCACAAATGGATTTCTTTGTATTTTACCTGTAGAAGTGACGGAGTGTATATTCTATGTACATTGTCACTTTTCTTGTCCAATTAAGGAGCCTTCATCTTTGATGCAACATAACCTTTGACAACGGGGAAGTCGATGGACTGAATTTTCGTAATTTCACTGTCTTTTGAAATACCACAACATAATGACAATCGTTTATCATATCATATACCTAACTGTATCCATAACCTTCCTCCTCACTTACGTTTGGGGAAAGGAGAAATTATACATATTGTGCCTTTTCGATTCAATTTCGAAATGTGTAGCGGTTGCCCTCCATAGATTGTGGAGAGACTGCCCGATAAAGGTTCTATCACTTAAGTGGAAGAAACGGAAAAGTTAAACAAAACCATGTTAGCGCCTGTATGTGCCAAACGGAGCAACGTGGGCCTGTCCTTGGTGCTGATATCTCGTCATGAACTCTGTCATCCCTTTCTGATTCGAGGTGATATACGAGCGATGATAATAAGACTTAGTCTGTTTATGTGGATTCGAATAGGCAAGCGGCTAGCCTAGTGGACGCTAGATTTAGGGGCCATAGATCCGATTCCTGACGTTCATGGATAGACGTTTATTCCTTGGGAAGGGCATTTTACAAAACAGTCATCAATTAATCCACCACGGTGAAAAATGCACCTTACTTCGGTAGGGTAGGGCGAACAATCCTACAAATGGCTTTATACATGTATAATGAACATAGCACTGTATTTCGATGTATTGATTATAAATTTTGCTCTTCTGCAAGTAATCAATGGATTGAAATGCTGTTCCAAATTTCGACAAACTATTACATGTACATACATGTACTTAAACCGTGACATACCAGTCGATATGAATGAATACATTGAAACTAGACTTAATAAACCATCTAGAAATCAGATCATGGAAAGGTATGTTAATATGAAAGTAATAATCGTTTATATAATCGTGTATCAAACCATAAAACATAAACATGATGTCGCGGTTCGTTGTCAAAGAGTATTTTATTCACATTTATACGATCATCATCATCATAGCGTTCCGTGCCAGTACTGCAGCCAGGCCACGGCCTTCTCGTTAGCTTCTAGTAGGTCCTGGTTGGAGATGCTGGGGCCTAATACACAGTCCTTCGTAATGTGTCCCATGGTTTGGGTTGGGTGGCCACAACGACACTCAGCTGAGTTCACCCGTCCTACGATAATGATGTCTGATGATTCGATTCCTTTCATGAAAATCAAAGTTGCAAAACGTTTTCAACAACGAATATCTATATAAACTCCTCTTATTTACATCAAATTTACAGAACATTTACAAATGGCGTCTAAGACAAAAGAGTGCAGTACTTATTGCTAACATAAGCAGAACCGGTTAACCACTGGAAAATAAATACTGCATATAATTATAAATACTGCATATCGCTGTGTCATGGGAATCACTGCAGTGCAAGAAGACATACTCCCAGTACTGGGAGATTTACACAGTTGGCATCTTCTAGCCTCTAGACACACTCTATGACTTATCTTACAGTGCAATTTTACAGACAGTTTGTGTACATCTCCATATTACCACCGTGGAAGTGAGACAAAGAGTTCATGTTGTAGTAGCCGTTGTTTCCCTGAGGCGCGGAGTAGCCGTTGTACATCCCCGTCTGCGGGTAGCTGTTCCCGGCACCGGCGGCTGTGTAGGGAGACGGTCGGTACACGCTGCGAGGCGGCCCGTAGGACGAGTTGTTGGTGAGCGGCTGTGTCTGCGGGGCCGACCTCTGGTAGAGAGCGGCGGGGTTGGCATTGGACGTGGTGGAGTATGACGTCAGGACGGCCGTTGTGCTGGTGAAGGGGGTGGGTCTGCTGTTGTAGCCGCTAGGTGGCGCAGTGGCGAGGAGTCCTTGCTGGAAGGATTTGCTGTCAACCGGAGACAATCCTGCAGATGGAGAGAAAATTCACATTTAGACATTTCAGTCGGTAATGCTTACACAACACTGTTATATATATTTTTCAGAAGCTAGCACTACTATATTTACAGAGACAACTGTGTAGGGACAATACAGATCATGATCGAATAATAGGGCAAAAATGATATGGCAGTCGAAATAGAAAGATCACAGATCACGCATTGAGATAAAGAAGAGCAATAGTTATGTTTTTAAGCAGTAAGAAGTGTGTGTTCTCACCTAACGTCTGTCCGCCCGGTGACGACCCCCCGCTCACGCTGCCGTCTGTGGACGAGCTGTCCGGACTGGCCGACATCACGCCGGTACTGGACGGAGACCCTCGGTACGACGTGCCGAGGTGCGCCGAGGGCTGGGCCGAGGCCGTCTGTGGGTAGGACGTGGAGAGGAAGAGCGGGGTGGTGCCGGTGACGGGGGCCATGTTGGGGTAGGGCGGCGGTGGGTAGGACGGCACGGGGACCTGGGGCGGGTAGCTGGCGGGCAGGAGGTTGTTGTTGGTCTGGTGCGATCTCTTGTACCTGGATAAACAAACAAACAAACATTGCATTTTAGTATCAATGTCTAAAGTATCACAAGACAAAATAATGCAACCGCCACAAATAACACTTTTTTTACAATATATACAGCACATATGCAACAAGACCGTTGTTCTATGGCTTGAACCCAAACAGAGTAAAACACAGACGCAGAAGCACAGTGTGGTTTCTAAATCCTAGTCCTGGTGTTTCAAGGACGAATACAATGTAGATAGAATTCTAAAAAATGTTTCTAACCTGCTCCTTCTCCTGAGGTAGGATCCGTTGTCGAACATGCCCTCTGCCCCGGGATCCAGCGCCCACAGACTGCCCTTGCCGGGACGGTTGGGATGGCGGGCCAGCTTGACGAAACAGTCGTTCAGCGTCAGGTTGTGGCGGATGGAGTTCTGCCACTTCTTGTCGGCCTCCCGGTAGTAGGGGAAGTGGTCCATGATGAACTTGTAGATGCCCGCCAAGGTGGTTTTCCGCTCGGGAGAGTTGACGATGGCCATGGTGATGAGGGCCACGTAGCTGTAGGCAGGCTTGCCGGCGGGTCTCTGCTTCCTGCGCCGACGGTTGGCGCTGGCTGCCTCGGTGTTCTTCTCGGCATCGGGCTGGGCCTTGTCGGAGGGAGACGTGGTGCCGAGCCCGCTGTGGTCTGCAGGCGGGAAGCTGCCGGTCTGAGGCGGGTTGTCCTGCGGCATGCCCTCGGTGTCGTAGCGATGCAAAGGCAGGTTGTCGTCCGGCGATCCACTCATCTGTGCCGAGAAGCTTTCTCCAGTCATGCTGATAGTAAATCGTAGAGAGAGAACGTGCTCGTGTTGTTGCCAAGAGTCAGCAGCGAACTGTGGTTTGAATTTAGCGCGTGGCGTTTTTAAACTGTGCATCAAAGACTTGCCTTCGCCTATTGTTCTTATTGTGACATGCCGACATAAAGAAACAAACAATACAGGTAATAAATGAACGTGTAAACAACCGGAGCGCATCTTTTACAGCTTGGTCGGGCAGGTAAAGGGGTTGTTGTTGTAGTTATTGTCGGAAGTGATTCACCTGTCTGGATTCTATTCACACTCGGCCAACCTTTTGTTTATTCACTCATATCAGTTTTGGGGTTCTAAGAGAATGCCATCCATATAATCAAATCAACGTGGCCTTACGTCAAATACTAGTATGCCGATGTAAATTTGAACACAGGCGGCGCTTCCATTGGGGTTTTTGTCCAGGTTATAAAAATATATCCTTTTGTGTCAATTCGTCTTTCTAGAATGCTTTAACTTTTATTTTAAAGGGGGCACACCTCAGTTTATTCGGGGTTTCAATTGGAGGCGGCACGCCCTAAAGTCTAGCGACCAGCTCAACCAGGGAATTATCCTGCAGCAAAATAACTGTACATAGGATGAGAGTATATTCCTTCAGCTACAAGACCAACTGAGTTTCGGTCCTTCAACTTCTCTACTTAAAAAAAGAATTAGAGGGACAAAACATTATTTTCATGTAAAAATAATACAGAAAATCGGGCATTTTTGCATTGAAAAAAAAACACACGAAGAGGATTTTTCCAGCAAACACGACTGATACTGCCAGAAATAGTAAAACTTAACGAGTAATTCAGCCAACTATCAAGAAAATTTTAGTACTACAATTTTTTAATCATCCACGGCGCGCGGCATTGCAACTTTGCTTAACACAGCGCTTCAGAGGTCAATCTAGGTCACGGGCCTGTTTACATTGAAGGCGCAAGAATATCTGGAAATAATAGTCGGACCAAAACACAATTTGCACCCAAAACACACCATTTCCTATGCTTTTCAGCCATGTTAGCGTTTAATGTCATTTCGCAGTAAATAATGACAAATGTGAACTTAAACATAGACCCTCGGAAGCCTTTCATCACTTTTTTGTCGCGCACTACCGCGTGCACCATTAAAGTAAGTCTATGTATATGTGAGGACGTCTGGACCTGTTTGGGAAGTGCTCTTCGGCTAAAAGCCGAATTTCTTGGTTTATTGTCACATTTTTACCAGTCCGAAATGTGTACCGAATCGCAGTACCTTGTCCGGTCGTCACGAGATTGATGACCGCAGAATTGCCAAATTTTGGTCATTGCGGAAATGGGGAAATCATAAAAGGCTCACAAAGGGGTTTGAACGTCATATGCTTTGTTTAACAACACAAGAAAGTTTTGTTTCCGAGAATGCAACCATTTAAGATAAATAAATTATTCCAGACATTTCACAAATAGGTTTCTTTGCATTTTACCTGTAGAAGTGTCGGAGTGTCCCTTTCTCAAGGGCTGCACACCAATCAATCAATCAATCAATCAACCAATCAATTAATGAATCCACCCATAACCTTTATGTAACCTGGATAGTCCTATCGGCTTTAGCCGTTCTTTCCAGAGGTCCAGTGGGATGGGGGGTTCACGGGAAAGATAGATTGATTAATTACTACAAGGTAAGTAAACACTAAACACTGAGTACTTCACAATCAAGTTTCGAAATTGCCTTGGTAGTCCGGTCCACAAATCATCAATCTAAGCTGTCAATTCAAACTCAAAGCTGCCATCATACTAAATTTATATGTCTGAAAGTCCTCAAACATGGGGCACTCCGTACGGTTTCCGGGATGTCACTCTAGGTAGTCGGACCTGCCAGTCAGCAATCTTCTTACATATCCCTTCAATGCTTATTCGAGGTACAATTGACTTGAGAATTAGAGATTGCCTGATACTTTTGTTTGAGTTGTCACGGCAAGTCACAAATAGTTCTTCCATGTGTATTGGTAGCATGTTATGTAGAGTCTTGTATACTATCAGAAGCTTATGCCCAAATGTCAATCCGATTTTGTGAGACAAGAAAGCTTTGAACAAACACAGTTGTTGGTTTGTAAGTTTTTATCAATTGATCTAATTTCCAAAGGATATGTCGGTGTAATATCGAGGAGTTTTTATCATTGGTGCACTATAACCTTCGACACCAGGGGAGCCGATGTGCTGAATTCCGTCTTTCACTGTCTTTCACATTCTACCAACCTAATGAAATGACAACGGACTTAAAGTTTGTCATGTCATATGGCTGACTTTATCTATACCCTTTCTCCTCACGTACGTTTGGGAAAAGAAGAAAATAGACATATTTTTGCACCTGTTTGTTTCAATTTTGAAATGTGTAGACGATGCCTCCTTAAATTATAGAGAGACCACTCGATAAAGCTTCTTTTGCCTATTACATAAGTGGAAGAAACGGAAAAGTTAAACAAAACTGTGTGAGCTTCTGTATGTGCCAAACAGAGCAACGTGGGCCTGTCCTTGGTCCTGATATCTCGTCTAATCGGGCGATAATAATGCAATGTAGACTGTTAATGTGGCATCGAATGACCGAATGGCTAGGCTAGGAATTTATATAATCTATATATTTCTTATTTAGAGAATTTTGTAAACAAAAGCACAATTCAGACAATCATGGTTGATGTTAGGTTTTGTGTATTTAAGGTGGCTTCTCAATAAACCAGTCTTACTTACTTACTTACTTAAAGTTAATGCACATAACGCCGTATACCTTTTTCTTTATTTCTAAATATTATAAGAAAACGGTTTGTTTTGTCTTGTAAGTTAGTAGTGTATTGAGTGAGATACCACTGGCATTGCAAACTTAGACGAACTTTATTACTTATATATACTAGTGTATGTATTGGGACATACCAGTCGATATGAATGGATACACTGAAACTACAATTTATAAACTTTGCCGCCTAGAACTTAAGGTTAAGGAAAATGTATTTCCATATAAAAGAAATCAGTGGAATAACACAAACAGTTAAGACATCAAAATTCGCTGTTCAAGAGTTTTTATTCACACCTATACAAGAAGTACATCAGACATAAGGATTCATCGTCAATTTCTTTATTGTGTGTCCAGTAATGAACACCATCAAAATTACGTTTTCAATGACAAATATCTATATAAACATTCTCTCATTTACATAATATTTTACAAAACATTTACAAATGGCGTGCGGTGCGGATTGATAACAAAAGTAGAACAACCGTCGGAAAATAAATACTACATAAATTTTTATCGTGAGAATCACTGAGATTTACACAGTTATGTATCTTCTAGCCACCATAGTTTACTCAGTTACTCAGAATTTTACAGTGCAATGTAGTTTTGCAGACAGTTTGCGTACATCTCCATGTTACCACCTTGGAAGTGAGACAAAGAGTTCATGTTGTAGTAGCCGTTGTTTCCCTGAGGCGCGGAGTAGCCGTTGTACATCCCCGTCTGCGGGTAGCTGTTCCCGGCACCGGCGGCTGTGTAGGGAGACGGTCGGTACACGCTGCGAGGCGGCCCGTTGGACGAGCTGTTGGTGAGCGGCTGTGTCTGCGGGGTCGACCTCTGGTAGAGAGCGGCGGGGTTGGCGTTGGACGTGGCGGAGTATGACGTCAGGACGGCCGTTGTGCTGGTGAAGGGGGTCGGTCTGCTGTTGTAGCCGCTAGGTGGCGCAATGGGGAGGAGTCATTGCTGGAAGGCTTTGCTGTCAACCGGAGACAATCCTGAAGATGGAGAAAGAACACATTTAGACACTGTAGTCGGTAATGCTTACATAACACTGTAGTATAAATTTTTCAGAAACTAGCACTACTATATTTACAGAGACAACTGTGTAGGGACAATATAGTTTTTAGGATCATGATCGAATAATAGGACAAAAATGATATGGCAGTCAAAATATCACACATCACACATTGAGATAATGAAGAGCAATAGTTATGTTTTAAGCAGTAAGAAGTGTGTATTGTCACCTAGCGTCTGTCCGCCCGGTGACGACCCCCCGCTCACGCTGCCGTCTGTGGACGAGCTGTCCGGACTGGCCGACATCACGCCGGTACTGGACGGAGACCCTCGGTACGACGTGCCGAGGTGCGCCGAGGTCTGGGCCGAGGTCGTCTGTGGGTAGGGCGTGGAGAGGAAGAGCGGGGTGGTGCCGGTAACGGGGGCCATGTTGGGGTAGGGCGGCGGTGGGTAGGACGGCACGGGGACCTGGGGCGGGTAGCTGGCGGGCAGGAGGTTGTTGTTGGTCTGGTGCGATCTCTTGTACCTGGACAAACAAACAAACATTGCATTTTAGTATCAATGTATATTAAAACAAAATAATTCATCCGCCACAAATAGCACATACTGTATTTACGCCACACATACTGTATTTACAGCCCGTTGTTCTATAGCTTGACTCCAAACAGAACAAAAACACAGACGTAGAAGCGCAGGGTGGTTTCTAAATCACAACGCTATGGCAGACATAGTTTTTTAAGTAAATAACACTGTAAGAAGTGTTTCTAACCTGCTCCTTCTCCTGAGGTAGGAGCCGTTGTCGAACATGCCCTCTGCCCCGGGATCCAGCGCCCACAGACTGCCCTTGCCGGGACGGTTGGGATGGCGGGCCAGCTTGACGAAACAGTCGTTCAGCGTCAGGTTGTGGCGGATGGAGTTCTGCCACTTCTTGTCGGCCTCCCGGTAGTAGGGGAAGTGGTCCATGATGAACTTGTAGATGCCCGCCAAGGTGGTTTTCCGCTCGGGAGAGTTGACGATGGCCATGGTGATGAGGGCCACGTAGCTGTAGGGAGGCTTGCCGGCGGGTCTCTGCTTCCTGCGCCGACGGTTGGCGCTGGCTGACTCGGTGTTCTTCTCGGTGTCGGACTGGGCCTTGTCCGAGGGAGACGTGGTGTCGAGCCCGCTGTGGTCTGCAGGCGGGAAGCTGCCGGTCGGAGGCGGGTTGTCCTGTGGCATGCGCTCGGTGTCGTAGCGGTGCAGGGGCAGCTTGTCGTCCGGCGATCCGCTCATCTGTGCCGAGAAGCTTTCTCCAGTCATGCTGATAGTAAATCGTAGAGAGAGAACGTGCTCGTGTTGTTGCCAAGAGTCAGTAGCGAACTGTGGTTTGAATTTGGCGCGTGGCGTTTAACTGTGCATCAAAGGCACCCCTTCGTCTATTGTTCTTATTGTGACACGCCGACATAAAGAAACAAACAATACAGGTTATAAATGAACATGTAAACAATTGGAGCGCATCTTTTACAGCTTGGTCGGGCAGGTAAAGGGTTTGTTGTTGTAGTTATTGTCGGAAGTGATTCACCTGTCTGGATTCTATTCACACGCGGCCAACATTTTGTTTATTCACTCATATCAGTTTTGGGGTTCTAAGAGAATGTCATCCATATAATCAAATCAACGTGGCCTTACGTCAAATACTAGTATGCCGATGTAGATATGAACACAGGTGGCGCTTCCATTGGGGTTTTTGTCTCGGTTATAGAAATATATGCTTTTGTGTCAATTCGTCTTTCTAGAATGCTTTAACTTTTAAGGGGGCACACCCCAGTTTATTTGGGGTTTCAATTGGAGGCGGCATGCCCTAAAGTCTAGCGACCAGCTCTACCAGGGAATTATCCTGCAGCAAAATAACTGTACATAGGATGAGAGGATATTCCTTCAGCTACAAGACCAACTGAGTTCCGATCCTTCAACTTCTCTAATTTAAAAAAAAAATAGAGGGACAAAACATTATTTTTATGTAAAAATAATAAAAAAAATCGGGCATTTTTTGCATTGAAAAAAAAAAAAAAAACACAAAGAAGATTTTTCCACCAAACACGACTGATACTGCCAGAAAGAGGACAACCTAACGAGTAATTCAGCCAACTAAAAAGAAAATTTTAGTACTACAGTTTTTTTAATCATCCACGGCGCGCGGCATTGCAACTTGGCTTAACACAGCGCTTCAGAGGTCAATCTAGGTCACGGGCCTGTTTACATTGAAGGCAAGAATATCTGGAAATAATAGTCGGACCAAAACACGATTTGCACCCAAAACACACCATTTCCTACGCTTTTCAGCCATGTTAGCGTTTAATGTCATTTCGCAGTCAATAATGACAAATGTGAACTTAAACATAGACCCTCGGAAGCCTTTCGTCACTTTTTTGTCGCGCACTACCGCGTGCACCGTTAACTGTTAGTCTATGTATATGTGAGGACGTCTGGACCTGTTTGGGAAAGTGCTTTTCGGCTATAAACCGAATTTCTTGGTTTCTTTCACATTTTTACCAGTCCGAAATGTGTACCAAATCTGCAATAGCCAATACCTCGTCCGGTCGTCACGCGTACGAGCTAAGTGGTCAAGATGATTTTGAATCTTGGTCATTGCGGACATGGGGAAATCATAAAAGGCTCGCAAAGGGGTTTGAATCTCATATGCTTTGTTTAACAACATATCTTGCTTAGAAATAAGATAGCATTGTTTCCAAGAATGCAACCATTTAAGATAAATAAATCATTCCAGACATTTCACAAATGGATTTCGCATTTTACCTGTAGAATGTGGAGGGTCCCTTTCTGAAGGGCTGCACATCAATCAACCAATCAATCAATCAACCAATAACCTTCTA
Source organism: Branchiostoma floridae x Branchiostoma belcheri (assembly GCA_019207045.1). NCBI lineage: Eukaryota > Metazoa > Chordata > Leptocardii > Amphioxiformes > Branchiostomatidae > Branchiostoma > Branchiostoma floridae x Branchiostoma belcheri. Next base: position 16,147,381 of record CM033032.1, on the reverse strand, counting down.
GTAACCTTGATAGTCATGTCGGCCTTACCCGTTCTTCCCTGAGGTCCAGTGGGATGGGAGGGGGTTCACGGGAAAAATAAATAGATTAATTAATTAGTACAAGGTAAGTAAACACTAAACGTTGAGTACTTCACAATCATGATAAATCTACATCATAATAAATTAAATTTCAAAATTGCCGTGGTAGTCCGGTCTGCAAATCAATCTTAGCTGTCAATTCAAACCGCTGTACATACCCGCAGACGGGGATGTACAACGGCTACTCCGCGCCTCAGGGAAACAACGGCTACTACAACATGAACTCTTTGTCTCACTTCCACGGTGGTAACATGGAGATGTACGCCAACTGTCTGTAAATGATTTGTACATTATCCTAGAGACGAACGCTAATGAGGAAACTATTTGGTGAAAGCGGAATGCAAAATCGTTTCGCATTGTTTTGCTCGTATGTAAGGCAATCATTGTAACAGCAAAAGGAACTGGTCTTTGAAACAAAACGTTCGTGTGCGTAAATTGTTAAAACAATTGCATCGATTGCGTAGATGTACTGACAGTGTAACATTGAGCTATCCGAAATTGTTGGTCACAGTCACGCAACTTTGATTCCAATCTTGTGTCAATCGCTACCAATTTGAAAATTTATGTGATGTTGTAAATGCACAGAGTGAAGAATAAATGTTTATTTTATTGTGAATACAATGGTCTGATTTTCATTGTTGCTAGTATATCACAGTACATAGACGTCATTTCTATCTCAAAGCCCCTACATTGTCCTTTAATCTTTGGACTAGTAATGTACTTATCATCCGGAACATTTCTTTGAAAACACTTGAAAACAACTTCAAATCGGAAGAAAAGTCCTAAGCTGCCATGAGGAAAGCGGATGTTAACCACGCATATCATGATCCTTCTCTTTAGCACTATTTTGATCATGATTTGATTATATAGATGCCATCCTAGCCCTCATAAATTTCATCCGTTTCAAAAAAAAGTTTCAAACGTACTCGAAATCGTACAAAGCAGCTACAAAATGATCAAACATATGGCGCGTGGATTAAACAAATATATCTCAAAACATGTACTTATGACATAGAATACCAAGGTGAAAGAACAAAAACGAAAAATGTATTGTTTGAGGAAGTGCTTCTCGGCTTTAAGCCGAATTTCTTATTTTCGCGAGTCGGAACTATACCCTATCAGAGCCCAACCTGCAGTACCGCGTCCAGCCGCCCCGAGGTGACCGGCAAAGATGACCGCAAAATTGCCAAATTTTTGTCCTTTCGAGAATTTTGGAAATCATGAAAGGTTCGCAAAGGGGTTTGAACGACACGTGCTTGTCTACCTTTGTTTCCAAGAATGTGGCCATTTAAGATCAAGAAATATATAATTTTAGACATTTCACAAATGGATTTCTTTGTATTTTACCTGTAGAAGTGACGGAGTGTATATTCTATGTACATTGTCACTTTTCTTGTCCAATAACAAGGAGCCTTCATCTTTGATGCAACATAACCTTTGACAACGGGGAAGTTGATGGACTGAATTCTCGTCATTTCACTGTCTTATGAAATACCACAACTTAATGACAACTTATCATTTATCATATACCTAACTACATTTGTATATCTATAACCTTCCTTCTCACTTACATTTGGGTAAAGGGGAAATCAGACATCTTTTTGCGCCTGTTCTCGGCTGTGTTCGAGTTGGGGCGCATGGACAAGTATGAGGTAGGCTTTCATCCTTAGGAATATCATTATTGAAGGTCTTGTTTCCACCTGGGCGTAGGCCCATGAAATAAACATCACTTTTTTTTACCAAAATGTGTATTTCTAACCCCAAATCCGGTATGTAAAAAATCTAAATCACAACTATTCAATGTGTTTCAAGTAGTGCTAAACTGTTTGAAGTCTCATCGAAGTGCGACCAAGAATTCAAAAGTTACATTCATATGTATAGAATATTACTTTACTACAAACCTGGGCCGCCTTAAGCCAACCGAGTTCACTTCAATTTTGAAATATGTAGAGGATGTCCTCCTTAACTTATAGGGAGACCACCCGATAAAGGATCTCTTGAGTAACACGTAAGTGGAGGGAACGAAAAAGAGATACAAAATTGTGTGAGCGCCCTTATGTGCCAAACTGAGCAACGTGGGCCTGTCCTAGGTGCTGATATCTCATCATGAACTCTATCTGCATGTCATCTCTTTCTGCGGTGTGGTCATATTCGGTCGATAGTACTAGTAATGCGATGAAGATCGTTTATGTGGCGTCTAAAGACCGAGTGGCTAGGGTAGTGGACTCGAGATTGAGACGTGATAGGTCAGACTTCTGGTGTTCCCGGCTATACGTTTTATCTTTGAGAGACACTTTGCAAAACTTTCCTCACTCCACCACGGTGTGAACATGTAAGATAGGAGATGGTACACAATCCGACACATTGCCTTGACTTCATATAATGAACGTAGCACTGTGTTTCGATGCATTGATTCCTAAATGTTATAAATTTTGTTCTTCTCTTAGTAATCAATGGATTGAAATGCAATTCTAAATTTCGGCAAACTGTTTATTACACACATGTACTAGTACTGTGACGTGATATGAATTGATACATTGAAACTAGACAACGGCTCCTACCTCAGGAGAAGGATCAGGTTAGAAACATTTGTTTGAAATGCTATCTACATTGTATTTGTCCTTGAAAAACTAGGACTAGGATTTAGAAACCACCCTGCGCTTCTGCGTCTGTGTTTTTGTTCTGTTTGGAGTAAAGCTATAGAACAACGGGCTTGTCGTATATGTGTTGTAAATACAGTATGTGTTATTTGTGGCGGATGCATTATTTTGTTTTAATAGACATTGATACTAAAATGCAATGTTTGTTTGTTTGTTTATCCAGGTATAAGAGATCGCACCAGACCAACAACAACCTCCTGCCCGCCAGCTACCCGCCCCAGGTCCCCGTGCCGTCCTACCCACCGCCGCCCTACCCCAACATGGCCCCCGTCACCGGCACCACCCCGCTCTTCCTCTCCACGTCCTACCCACAGACGACCTCGGCCCAGCCCTCGGCGCACCTCGGCACGTCGTACCGAGGGTCTCCGTCCAGTACCGGCGTGATGTCGGCCAGTCCGGACAGCTCGTCCACAGACGGCAGCGTGAGCGGAGGGTCGTCACCGGGAGGACAGACGTTAGGTGAGAACACACACTTCTTACTGCTTAAAAACATAACTATTGCTCTTCTTTATCTCAATGCGTGATCTGTGATCTTTCTATTTTGACTGCCATATCATCTTTGTCCTATTATTCGATCATGATCTATATTGTCCCTACACAGTTGTCTCTGTAACTATAGTAGTGCTTTCAGAAAAATGATACTACAGTGTTGTGTAAGCATTACCGACTACAATGTCTAAATGTGTTTTCCTCTTTCTCCGTCTTCAGGTTTGTCTCCGGTTGACAGCAAAGCCTTCCAGCAAGGACTCCTCGCCACTGCGCCACCTAGCGGCTACAACAGCAGACCCGCACCCTTCACCAGCACAGCGGCCGCCGTGACGTCATATTCCGCCACGTCCAATGCCAACCCCGCTCTCTACCAGAGGTCGACCCCGCAGACACAGCCGCTTACCAGCAACTCATCCTACGGGCCGCCTCACAGCGTGTACCGACCGTCTCCCTACACAGCCGCCGGTGCCGGGAACAGCTACCCGCAGACGGGGATGTACAACGGCTACTCCGCACCTCAGGGAAACAACGGCTACTACAACATGAACTCTTTGTCTCACTTCCACGGTGGTAACATGGAGATGTACGCAAACTGTCTGTAAAACTACATTGCACTGTAAAATTCTGAGTAACTGAGTAAACTATGGTGGCTAGAAGATACATAACTGTGTAAATCTCAGTGATTCTCACGATAAAAATTTATGTAGTATTTATTTTCCGACGGTTGTTCTACTTTTGTTATCAATCCGCACCGCACGCCATCTGTAAATGTTTTGTAAGATATTATGTAAATGAGAGAATGTTTATATAGATATTTGTCATTGAAAACGTAATTTTGATGGTGTCCATTACTGGACACACAATAAAGAAATTGACGATGAATCCTTATGTCTGATGTACTTCTTGTATAGGTGTGAATAAAAACTCTTGAACAACGAATTTTGATGTCTTAATTGTTTGTGTTATTCCAATGATTTCTTTTATATGGAAATACATTTTCCTTAACCTTAAGTTCTAGGCGGCAAAGTTTATAAATTGTAGTTTCAGTGTATCCATTAATATCGACAGGTATGTCACAATACATGTACTAGTATATATAAGTAATAAAGTTCGTCTAAGTTTGCAATGTCAGTGGCATCTCACTCAATACACTACTAACTTACAAGACAAAACAAATCGTTTTCTTATAATTTTTAGAGATAAAGAAAAAGAAAAAGGTATACGGCGTTATGTGCATTAACTTTAAGTAAGTATTATAAGACTGGTTTATTGAGAAGCCACCTTAAACACACAAAACCTAACATCAACCATGGTTGTCTGAATTGTGCTTTTGTTTACAAAATTCTCTAAATAAGAAATATATAGGTTATATAAATTCCTAGCCTAGCCATTCGGTCATTCGATGCCACATTAACAGTCTACATTGCATTATTATCGCCCGATAAGACTAGATATCAGGACCAAGGACAGGCCCACGTTGCTCTGTTTGGCACATACAGAAGCTCACACAGTTTTGTTTAGCTTTTCCATTTCTTCCACTTATGTAATAGGCAAAAGAAGCTTTATCGAGTGGTCTCTCTATAATTTAAGGAGGCATCGTCTACACATTTCAAAATTGAAACAAACAGGTGCAAAAATATGTCTATTTTCTTCTTTTCCCAAACGTACGTGGGGAGAAAGGGTATAAATAAAGTCAGCCATATGACATGACAAACTTTAAGTCCGTTGTCATTTCATTAGGTTGGTAGAATGTGAAAGACAGTGAAAGACGGAATTCAGCACATCGGCTCCCCTGGTGTCGAAGGTTATAGTGCACCAATGATAAAAACTCCTCGATATTACACCGACATATCCTTTGGAAATTAGATCAATTGATAAAAACTGACAAACCAACAACTGTGTTTGTTCAAAGCTTTCTTGTCTCACAAAATCGGATTGACATTTGGGCATAAGCTTCTGATAGTATACAAGACTCTACATAACATGCTACCAATACACATGGAAGAACTATTTGTGACTTGCCGTGACAACTCAAACAAAAGTATCAGGCAATCTCTAATTCTCAAGCCAATTGTACCTCGAATAAGCATTGAAGGGATATGTAAGAAGATTGCTGACTGGCAGGTCCGACTACCTAGAGTGACATCCCGGAAACCGTACGGAGTGCCCCATGTTTGAGGACTTTCAGACATATAAATATAGTATGATGGCAGCTTTGAGTTTGAATTGACAGCTTAGATTGATGATTTGTGGACCGGACTACCAAGGCAATTTCGAAACTTGATTGTGAAGTACTCAGTGTTTAGTGTTTACTTACCTTGTAGTAATTAATTAATCTATCTATTTTTCCCGTGAACCCCCCATCCCACTGGACCTCTGGAAAGAACGGCTAAAGCCGATAGGACTATCCAGGTTACATAAAGGTTATGGGTGGATTCATTAATTGATTGGTTGATTGGTGTGCAGCCCTTGAGAAAGGGACACTCCGACACTTCTACAGGTAAAATGCAAAGAAACCTATTTGTGAAATGTCTGGAATAATTTATTTATCTTAAATGGTTGCATTCTTGGAAACAAAACTTTCTTGTGTTGTTAAACAAAGCATATGACGTTCAAACCCCTTTGTGAGCCTTTTATGATTTCCCCATTTCCGCAATGACCAAATTTGGCAATTCTGCGGTCATCAATCTCGTGACGACCGGACGAGGTACTGCGATTCGGTACACATTTCGGACTATTAAAATTGTGACAATAAACCAAGAAATTCGGCTTTTAGCCGAAGAGCACTTCCCAAACAGGTCCAGACGTCCTCACATATACATAGACTTACTTTAACGGTGCACGCGGTAGTGCGCGACAAAAAAGTGATGAAAGGCTTCCGAGGGTCTATGTTTAAGTTCACATTTGTCATTATTTACTGCGAAATAACATTAAACGTCAACATGGCTGAAAAGCGTAGGAAATTGTGTGTTTTGGGTTCAAATTGTGTCTTGGCCTAGCTTGACTATAATCGCACCTCTAGCGGCCGGCCCTACCAACTCCAGCCAGCGAGAGCTTTTTTTTTTCAAGGCTTTATTCCTTAAAAAAACAACAAATAGGACATTTGTCAAAAACATAGTATCCAAGCTACTGTACAGGGAGTAATTTGAAGTACTAGTATCGTATAAGTAAGAGTACATTTCTTAGGCACAATAGGTATTGTGTAAACACAGGCTATGTCTTGGCCCGACTCTCATTTCCAGATATTCTTGTGCCTTCAATGTAAACAGCCCCGTGACCTAGATTGACCTCTGAAGCGCTGTGTTAAGCCAAGTTGCAATGCTGCGCGCCGTGGATGATTAAAAAAACTGTAGTGACTGTACTAGAATTTTCTTTATAATTGGCTGGATTACTCGTTATGTTTTCCCCTTTCTGACAGCATCAGTCGTGTTTGCCGGAAAAATCTTCTTAACGTGTTTTTTTCAATGCAAACATGCCCAATTTTTTTACATGAAAATAATGTTTTATCCCTCTAATGATTTTTTTTTGAATTAGAGAAGTTGAAGGATCAAAACTCAGTGTTGGTCTTGTAGATGAAGGAATATCCTCTCTCCCCATATACAATTATTTTGCTTCAGGATAATTCCCTGGAAGAGCTGGTCGCTAGACTTTAGGGCGTGCCGCCTCCAATTGAAACCCCGAATAAACTGAGGTGTGCCCCCTTAAAAGTTAAAGCATTCTAGAAATACGAATTGACACAAAATGATATATTTCTACAACCTGGACAAAAACTCCAATGCAAGCGCCGCCTGTGTTCAAATTTACATCGGCATACTAGTATTTGACGTAAGGCCACGTTGATTTGATTATATGGATGACATTCTCTTAGAACCCCAAAACTGATATGAGTGAATAAACAAAAGGTTGCCCGCGTGTAAATAGAATCCAGACAGGTGGAACACTTCCGACAATAACAAACCCTTTACCTGCCCGACCAAGCTGTAAAAGATGCGCTCCGATTGTTTACACGTTCATTTATTACCTGTATTGTTTGTTTCTTTACGTCGGCATGTCACAATAAGAACAACAGGCGAAGGGAAGTCTTTAATGCACAGTTTAAAAACGCCACTCGCTAAATTCAAACCACAGTTCGCTACTGACTCTTGGCAACAACACGAGCACGTTCTCTCTCTACGATTTATTATCAGCATGACTGGAGAAAGCTTCTCGGCACAGATGAGCGGATCACCGGACGACAACCTGCCCCTGCACCGCTACGACACCGAGGGTATGCCGCAGGACAAACCGCCTCAGACCGACAGCTTCCCGCCTGCAGACCACAGCGGGCTCGGCACCACGTCTCCCTCGGACAAGGCCCAGCCCGACACCGAGAAGAACATCGAGGCTGACAGCGCCAACCGTCGGCGCAGGAAGCAGAGACCCGCCGGCAAGCCTCCCTACAGCTACGTGGCCCTCATCACCATGGCCATCGTTAACTCTCCCGAGCGGAAAACCACCTTGGCGGGCATCTACAAGTTCATCATGGACCACTTCCCCTACTACCGGGAGGCCGACAAGAAGTGGCAGAACTCCATCCGCCACAACCTGACGCTGAACGACTGTTTCGTCAAGCTGGCCCGCCATCCCAACCGTCCCGGCAAGGGCAGTCTGTGGGCGCTCGATCCCGGGGCAGAGGGCATGTTCGACAACGGCTCCTACCTCAGGAGAAGGAGCAGGTCAGGAAAAATTCTTACAATGTTATTTACTTGTCCTTAAAAAACTATGTCTGCCATAGCGTTGTGATTTAGAAACCACCCTGCGCTTCTGCGTCTGTGTTTTTGTTCTGTTTGGAGTAAAGCTATAGAACAACGGGCTTGTCGTATATGTGTTGTAAATACAGTATCTGTTATTCACGGTGGTCAAATACGGGCTCAAAACCTCCCATGTCTAGCCGAATTCGAACCTTCTTCCATAATGTTCCATCTGACGTAATTCGAACCGAACCCGTGTTCTATTTAGGTCATCTGCGGTCATTGCAGGTATAACCGTGCTTTCTGGCATTTTCCCCCCAACTAATTTGAATCAGGCGAAAAATATAGTTTATAACCAATATAAACAATTTTCTGGACAATAAATCTATGCTTTCACTTTGTTGCGGACCTGTAATATGTAACGAAGCTACTGGCGTTTTTGTTGGTGACCTTGAATATCATAAGTGTTGATATCACCAGTATCAATAACACCCTCCCGCTCTCCGTGCGGCATGACATGCGTGCAAACATCGTTTAAGATCTCCACCAAGAAGAGTCCAACTTAAGTCATTGACGGCTCAAAATGACCGCAACGGTTTTCCCGAGATTTCTGTTTTTGGGATTTTTAAAAAATGCCTTCGATTTTGAATTATTGGTTATTAAGTGCGAAAAATGCCATTTTCACGCATATTTTTGACTGTAACTTTGCTTAAAATTAAAAATTAAAAAATCCCCAAAACAGAAAGTTTTATTTTCCTCTCAGATGACGAAAAATATAAAAAACGAGAATTTTCCATGGCACTTGCGGCCCATCTTATCAAGAGTATGGTCAAATTGAAGGCCTTCCTTGAAACAGAAAATAATCGTCTTTGGAAGCAAAATCGAAACAAAACAGCTATCTCAATTCAAACGGGAAGATTCAAACTATCTGAAATTGCGAATTTAATCTTATTTTGAACACATTTTCCTTGTCAGAACATTTTGTTTATTTTGAAATAATTTACAGTTAGCCAATAGTAGGCCTCTTGTAACCCGATACTCTGTCGAACTCGCATAGCAACGGGAAAGAATACCCTAGCAACCGACCGCCGTGATTTGTGGCGGATGCATTATAATAGACATTATGATAGACATTGATACTAAAATGCAATGTTTGTTTGTTTGTTTGTCCAGGTACAAGAGATCGCACCAGACCAACAACAACCTCCTGCCCGCCAGCTACCCGCCTCAGGTCCCCGTGCCGTCCTACCCACCGCCGCCCTACCCCAACATGGCCCCCGTCACCGGCACCACCCCGCTCTTCCTCTCCACGTCCTACCCACAGACGACCTCGGCCCAGCCCTCGGCGCAGCTCGGCACGTCGTACCGAGGGTCTCCGTCCAGTACCGGCTTGATGTCGGCCAGTCCGGACAGCTCGTCCACAGACGGCAGCGTGAGCGGAGGGTCGTCACCGGGCGGACAGACGTTAGGTGAGAACACACACTTCTTACTGCTTAATTTTTAAACATAACTATAGTATTGCTCTTTTTTCTCTCTATGTTCTTCTTTTTACTTGGACTGCCATATCATTTTTTGCCCTGTTTTTGTCCTAGTAACTACTAGTATATTGTCCCTACACAGTTGTCCTTGTATGTATACCGCAGTATCTGAATAATCTATTTGCTATGTTTCGCTTTGTATACTACATCATTGTTTGAGCATTTAATACCGAATTAAGTGTGTAAATTTGTCTTTCTCCATCTTCAGGTTTGTCTCCGGTCGACAGCAAAACCTTCCAGCAAGGACTTCTCGCCACTGCGCCACCTAGCGGCTACAACAGCAGACCCACTCCCTTCACCAGCACAGCGGCCACCGTGACGTCATACTCTGCCACGTCCAACACCAACCCCGCCGCTCTCTACCAGAGGTCGACCCCGCAGACACAGCCGCTGACCAACAACTCGTCCTACGGGCCGCCTCGCAGCGTGTACCGACCGTCTCCCTACACAGCCGCCGGTGCCGGGAACAGCTACCCGCAGACGGGGATGTACAACGGCTACTCCGCGCCTCAGGGAAACAACGGCTACTACAACATGAACTCTTTGTCTCACTTCCACGGGGGTAACATGGAGATGTACGCCAACTGTCTGTAAAACTTCAATTCTGAAACATAGACTTAAGCTTGAGTCTCAGTAAACTAGGGTGGCTAGAAGATATATAACTGTAAATGATGATACTAAATCTCCTATTGCAGTGGTTCTCACGATAAAGCACAATTTATGTAGTATTTATTTTACGACGGTTGTTCTGCTTTTGTTAGCAATCCGTACCGCACGCCATTTGTAAATGTTCTGTAAAATATGATGTAAATGAGAGAATGTTTATATATATATTTGTCATTGAAAACGTGTTGCAACTTTGATGATGTTCACTACTGGACACACAATAAGGGAATTGACCATGAATCCTTATGTCTGATGTACTTCTTGTATAGGTGTGAATAAAAACTCTCGAACAACGAATTTTGACTTGTTTGTGTTATTCCACTGATTGCTTTTATATGGAAATACCTTTTCCTTAACTAATTTCTAGGCGGCAAAGTTTATAAATCGTAGTTTCAGTGTATCCATTCATATCGACTGGTATGTCCCTATACAGGCACTAGTATATATAAGTAATAAAGTTCGTCTAAGTTTGCAATGTCAATGGCATCTCACTCAATACACTACTAACTTACAAAACAAAACAAAACGTTTTCTAATAACATTTAGAAATAAAGAAAAAGAAATAAATATACGTCGTTATGTGCATTAAGTAAGTAAGTAAGGCTGGTTTATTGAGAAGCCACCTTAAATACACAAAACCTAGCATCAACCATGATTGTCTGAATTGTGCTTTTGTTTACAAAATTCTCTAAATAAGAAACATATAGATTATATAAATTTCTAGCCTCGCCATTCGATGCCACAAAAACAGGCTACATTGCGTTATTATCGCCCGAATATGACGAGATTTCAGCACCAAGGACAGACCCACGCTGCTCCGTTTGGCACATACAGTTTTGTTTAACTTTTCCGTTTCTTCCACTTAGGTGATAGGCAAGAGAAGCTTTATTTGGTGATCTTTCTATAAAATTTAAGTAGGCATCGTCTACACATTTCAAAATTGAAACAAACAGGTGCAAAAATATGTCTACTTTCTGCTTTTCCAAAACGTACGTGAGGAGAAAGGGTATGGATAAAGTCAGCCATATGACATGATAAACAGAACCGGGCTGGAAAACTGATACTGAACGCCTCATACAGCACCAACAGACACCAACAACTGAAGTTCTCTCTCGGCTGGTTGGAAAGACATTAAAGCAACACACCAGTACAGCAATGCCGTGCTATTCTACAAGGCCCTAAACAGCAAACTACCACCCTACATGCGCCAGATGTTTGTGTACTGCAGGGACCAGAGTACATGGACAACCTGACAAAGCACAATTACAAATAGTCAACTGGTTGTCCCCAAACCTAAGCGAGAGACCTTCAGAAGATCAATAGCCTACCGTGGACCCAGTGTCTGGAACAACCTACCACCAGACATCTGATATGCTTTAAGAGACTCTTGAAGTAAAAGTAATGACCAAAACGAACTTCTTACCCCGCTATACTAGTATGTGTTGTATCATACATGTGTAGTTAGGTTGATGAATTTATTAGTATTCAATGTAATATGTATTCTCTGTTATATTTTATCTGACCATTACCTCCTTCATGACCTCAATGAAAAGCGGTCTGCTGGCCGATTTGAGCTTCGTATGAGTAAATAAAGGTTCAAGCAAAATAAGTCCGTTGCCATTTCATTAGGTTGGTGGAATGTTTCAGAAGACAGTGAGATTACCAGAATTCTGCAAACCGGCTCCCCTGGCGTCGAAGGTTATATTGCACCAATGATGAAAACTCCTCGATATTGCACCGACATATCCTTTGGAAATTAGATCAATTGATAAAAAGAGACAAACCAAAAAACTGCGTTTGTTCAAAGCTTTCTTGTCTCACAAAATCGGATTGACATTTGGGCATAAGCTCCTGATAGTATACGAGACTCTACATAACATGCTGTAAATACACATGGAAGAACTCTTTGTCACGTGACTTGTCGTGACAACTCAAACGAAAGTATCAGGCAATCCTCAACTCTCAAGGCCATTGTACCTCTAATAAGCAAGGAATATGTAAGAAGATTGCTGGCTGACAGGTCCGGCTACTTAGAGTGTCATCCCGGAAACCGTACGGAGTGCCCCATGTTTGAGGACTTTTCGACAAAAATTTAGTATGGTGGCATCTTTGAGTTTGAATTAACAGCTTAGATTGGTTTGCGGACCGGACTACCACGGCAATTTTGAAAAGTTATCATGATGTAGATTTATCATGATTGTGAAGTACTCAGTGTTTAGTGTTTACTTACCTTGTACTAATTAATCAATTTATTTATTTTTCCCGGGAACCCCCTCCCATCCCACTGGACCTCAGGGAAGAACGGCTAAGGCCGACAGGACTATAGAGGTTACATAAAGGTTATTGGTGGATTCATCAATTGGTTGATTGATTGATTGATTGATATCCACCCCTTCAGAAAGGGACACCCCGACACTTCTACAGGTAAAATGCAAAGAAACCCATTTGTGAAATGTCTGAAATATCTTATTTATCTTAAATGGTTACATTCTTGGAAACAAAGCTATCTTGTTTATGTTGTTAAACAAAGCATATGGCGTTCAAACCCCTTTGCGAGCCTTTTATGATTTCCCCATTTCCGCAATGACCAAAATTTGACCCAAAACTGATATGAGCTAACAAACAAAAGGTTGGCCGCGTGTGAATAAAAACCAGACAGGTGAATCACTTCCGACAATGACTACAACAACAAACCCTTTACCTGCCCGACCAAGCTGTAAAAGATGCGCTCCGATTGTTTACACGTTCATTTATTACCTGTATTGTTTGTTTCTTTATGTCGGCATGTCACAATAAGAACAATAGGCGAAGGGAAGTCTTTGATGCGTGCTTTAAAAACGCCACTCGCTAAATTCAAACCACAGTTCGCTACTGACTCTTGCCAACAACACGAGCACGTTCTATCTCTACGATTTACTATCAGCATGACTGGAGAAAGCTTCTCGGCACAGATGAGCGGATCACCGGACGACAACCTGCCCCTGCACCGCTACGACACCGAGGGTATGCCGCAGGACAAACCGCCTCAGACCGACAGCTTCCCGCCTGCAGACCACAGCGGGCTCGGCACCACGTCTCTCTCGGACAAGGCCCAGCCCGACACCGAGAAGAACATCGAGTCAGCCAGCGCCCACCGTCGGCGCAGGAAGCAGAGACCCGCCGGCAAGCCTCCCTACAGCTACGTGGCCCTCATCACCATGGCCATCGTCAACTCTCCCGAGCGGAAAACCACCTTGGCGGGCATCTACAAGTTCATCATGGACCACTTCCCCTACTACCGGGAGGCCGACAAGAAGTGGCAGAACTCCATCCGCCACAACCTGACGCTGAACGACTGTTTCGTCAAGCTGGCCCGCCATCCCAACCGTCCCGGCAAGGGCAGTCTGTGGGCGCTGGATCCCGGGGCAGAGGGCATGTTCGACAACGGCTCCTACCTCAGGAGAAGGAGCAGGTCAGAAAAATTTCTTACAATGTTATTTACTTGTCCTGCCATAGCGTTGTGATTTAGAAACCACCCTGCGCTTCTGCGTCTGTGTTTTTGTTCTGTTTGGAGTCAAGCTATAGAACAACGGGCTTGTCGTATATGTGTTGTAAATACAGTATGTGTTATTTGTGGCGGATGCATTATAATAGACATTGATACTAAAATGCAATGTTTGTTTGTTTGTCTGTCCAGGTTCAAGAGATCGCACCAGACCAACAACAACCTCCTGCCCGCCACCAGCTACCCGCCCCAGGTCCCCGTGTCGTCCTACCCACCGCCGCCCTACCCCAACATGGCCCCCGTCACCGGCACCACCCCGCTCTTCCTCTCCACGTCCTACCCACAGACGACCTCGGCCCAGCCCTCGGCGCAGCTCGGCACGTCGTACCGAGGGTCTCCGTCCAGTACCGGCGTGATGTCGGCCAGTCCGGACAGCTCGTCCACAGACGGCAGCGTGAGCGGAGGGTCGTCACCGGACGGACAGACGTTAGGTGAGAACACACATTTACCTTTTAAACAAAACTTATATTGCTCTTCTTTATCTCAATGTGTGATCTGTGTTCTTTCCGGTTTTGACTGCCATATCTTATAATTTGCCCTATTACTAGTATTCGAACATGATCCTAGTCTCTGTGCGTATATTGAAAATGTATTCGCTATTTTTAATTGTGCATTATTCGGTATTGTTGACAGCATTATCGACTGAAATGTCTAAATGTAAATTTTCTCTCTCTCCATCTTCAGGATTGTCTCCGATTGACAGCAAACCCTTCCAGCAAGGACTCATCGCCACTACGCCACCTAGCGGCTACAACAGCAGACCCACTCCCTTCACCAGCACAGCGGCTGCCGTGACGTCATACTCCGCCACGTCCAACACCAACCCCGCCGCTCTCTACCAGAGGTCGACCCCGCAGACACAGCCGCTCACCAACAACTCGTCCTACGGGCCGCCTCGCAGCGTGTACCGACCGTCTCCCTACACAGCCGCCGGTGCCGGGAACAGCTACCCGCAGACGGGGATGTACAACGGCTACTCCGCGCCTCAGGGAAACAACGGCTACTACAACATGAACTCTTTGTCTCACTTCCACGGTGGTAACATGGAGATGTACGCCAACTGTCTGTAAAATTGCACTGTAAGACTTGTGTCTGAGTAAACTATATTGACTAGGAGATGCCAATTGGAACTGTGTAAATCTCCAACTGCTAGGAGTCTTCGAATTCTTGCACTGCAGTGATTCCCATGATACCGTACAGCAATAGGCAGTATTTATATGCAGTATTTATTTTCCAGTGGTTAACCGGTTCTGCTTATGTTAGCAATAAGTACTGCACTCTTTTGTCTTAGACGCCATTTGTAAATGTTCTGTAAAATATGATGTAAATGAGAGGAGTTTATATAGATATTTGTTGTTGAAACGTTTTGCAACTTTGATTTTCATTAAAGGAATCGAAGATGAATCACCAGACATCATTCTTGTATAAATGTGAATAAAACACTCTTTGACAACGAACCTCGACATCATGTTTATGTTCTATGGTTTGATACACGATTATATAAACGATTATTACTGTCATATTAAAATACCTTTCCATGATCTGATTTCTAGATTTCTTTTTTGAGCTGGTATTAGATACTTATCCGTTGGTACGTCCACCAGTTCATTGGCCATTTTGTACATCATGGAAAGTCTGGACATTTTCCTTCTGTCTTCAAGTGACATCCACTGCAAATTCATTTTGGTAACACTAGAATCCCTGTTATAGTTGTTTGTGCAGAATCGGGCAGCTTGGTTCTGTACCCTTTCAAGTTTATCTTTGTCTTTCTTTGTCTTTGCGTTTAGTTTTGATACGTAGGTTTGACAATGGCGAAAATGATTATTTTCTCATCAATATTTCTCGTCATAATCATTTAAACTGTAAATCTAAACAATTGGCTTACATGTGCAATTTGTAAATGAATAAAGATCAGTACTTAAATTATGTGTAACTTATTGCTCTTCGTCAATAGATCAGCATTTTTTTATAGTGGCCATATGTCTATAGTGGCAACATTTCTCTCCCTGTACTGGAAAGAGCAAATGTAGTGACTTCTAGTTCAAAAGGAGCTTATAACGGTACTTAGACCTAGTTGTTGTAGTGGAAATTGTTGAATGGTTTCATGTAATTTCATGATGAATATTTTCTGAATGGAAGGTGCGATGATTTTTTGTCACTTTTGGAAAAATAGAAGCTGCCGCGATTCTAATAACTAATTCGTTATGCATAGGGGCTCCTGTGAAAGTGTATATTCTTCCACATTGGCCCGGGGCATATTTGGCAAGCTCCGTTTTGACCTGGAATCAATTCACAATATTAGTTTCCTTTTGGGGATAAGTTACTGTTAAAGTGTTCCATTTTTGAGCAGGGGTGACTTGGAACAGTCCGATGTTGCATGGGAATGGTTATGGCTGAAATATGCTGTATTTGCACCCAAGCAAATGTCGGCCTTTCTAGTTACTGTTTGGTTTTATGATATACATCTACAGACAGCTTTGGAAATCGTATTCCAAGTAAGATGGCTAACATACCTGCATGGGGGAGGGGGGCATCCGGCTTGGCCTTGGTAGCATTTTGGAACTCTAAAAAAGCTAGCCACGTTGTATACTCCCGGTTCAAAATAGCAGCAAAGGATGATGGGAGTAATTGCCCATGATTCTTAGCAAAAGGAAGATTCTTACTGCAAGAAAATCTTTCTTAAACTCTCATATTGGGAAAACAAAATAAGATTATTCTAGTTTTAAATTATTTTTCATATCTTGATGCTCCAATTGTTTAAACGTAGTGTTGTCAAGAATATAAGGAGAAAATTATATTTTCATTGTTTTCATTAAATATTATATTATTTATAAAGAAAAACGAGAAAAATCTGTCTTAAATTTTCTTGATAAGAAACATAATAACATTCAAGAATATTATGCTAGTCATAGCTTGTTTCAAAATTGCTTGTTTTTCTTATTAGTATTCAGTCATGTGAGTTCAGAAAAATATGCTAATATCTTCTTACATATCATCAAGAAAAACAAGAAACGTCTTTCTTAAACTTTATGGATAAAGATAACAAGAACATCTAAGAATTTCATGCTAGTTATAAGTTGTTTTGCAATTTCTTGATTTTCTTTTTTTTTTCTTTTCTTTGTTGAACAGAATTTGGTCAAGAAAGTGATGAAAAAAACTATTGCATTTTTTTAAGTTATAGCATGAAAACCAGGAAATATGTTTCTCAGACTTTCTACAGTGAGACAACAAGAAAGTTTAAGAATGTTATTCTGGTAAAAACAACTTCTAAAGAAAAACTGGTATTTGACAAGAATAATATTCTTCCGGATAGATTCTGCAATATTTTCCATTTGAACAAACAAGAAGCAAATCTTGTGTAAAGACTGGAAAAGAAAGATTTACTTTAATTTCTTGGACATTCTTGCTCAATGATCATTATATTAGAAATATTTTCTTCAGTTAAGAAAAACAAGAGTAAAAATCTTTGTGTAGGAATTAGCATACAAAGGTTTAATAGGAGGTTTCTTGATTTTTCTCAACCTTTCTTTATATGAGAAACTTTTTCTCTCCGTAAGAAAAAACAAGAAAACAAGAAAAATAAGAAAAAAGATTTTTTGTAGTGTAGGAGCGCGATTTTTATCAGGATAGTGGCCTAGTGTTAGCTTTCAACTAATCTCCAGGCAGATCTACCAGTGGCCTAAGATAGTATCTAAGCTGGCCAAGGAGTATAGCCGGCCAAAGGGAGTCATCAGCCACTCTGGTAGCCAAACACCCTTCTAGGTCGGCTTCACTCCTCTGGCAGCTTTTTATACTCTCTTATGCTACCGTAGGATCTGCCCGGAGATTAGCCTCTACTAGGCTAGACAGCTTGCTGAAAAAGTACATGAATTAGATATCAAATAGACCATATCAGTGGTTAGCGTACTTGCCTTAAGAGTTATATATTCCACTAGGTTGGAAAATCCTGACTGTAGCTGTGACAAGGAGGGTTTGAAGCTCTTAGAAGAGGCGACGAAGTCCAAGCTGTTGAGATGCTGCAACCCCAAGTGTGGCAAACCAGGCAAAAGGTAGGTTTTACTGCTGACGGCTCTACTTTGTCTGAGAAGACCACACGTTTGTCACCCGTCCCATGTTCATAAAATGTTGTTATTGAAGGAATTTACGTTTCTAACTGACTTTTAAGTCTTTAAGCCTACAAAAGAAAATTTTGAAAAAGTCCCGAACTGCAGTCTTTTACCGGTATCTGTTTCTTCTGCAGGAAAACCCTGAAGCTGTGTGGCCGGTGCAAGCTGACCCGCTACTGCAGCCGTGACTGTCAGATACAACACTGGTCTGTCGGACACAAGAAGTGCTGTGGGCATGACGTGTACTGTTACGATGAAGCTGACCGCTTCGAAAATATAGCTTTGTCAATGACAGATCACGTCCGAAAATATGGACCCGAGTCACTCTTACGTTCATTGGCTTCATTGGCTGCTCATTCCGTATGAAGCATAGTTGATTACACGATGCTATTACAGCCATATCAACAATAGCAGTGAAAAATCAGTGGCATGTTTTTCTCACTATAGATACTAGTATTGTGCTGGCGCCTCTATGTAGAAAACATCATGCCATGTATGCCATGTTTTCTTGTTTTTTGTTTTTTTCACACTCACATTCTGTCCAAAAGGTCATAAGATTTTGATTTGCTAAACTTGTGGAAGAAAAGTAAAGAAGTAAAAGCGTAGCATGTAACATGGAAAGTAGGATTTTTTTATAAACGCCACTTTTGTAGCGATCACATTTCCCTATTCATCTGTTGTCAGATCAAAGATCGTAGAATAAAGCCATGTGTTAGGTTTTACATTCTCGTCGAATCGTGTTTCATTTAATAAATTCAACCTGCTATTTCAACCTGCTATTGAACCAAGGACTTGAAGGACAAAGTATTAATGTAAGAATATATAACAGTTATCGGAAACGCTTGCGATATTGCACACCAATATTAAAGAGAAACACTAGTCAATAATTGTTGATTTTGAATTCTTTTTCACAGATGTAATGGTAAAAAAAAAACAACTAACGAACCCTATTCGACAAGACATTGACCCGACGCTTCGACACTATTTTCTCTGTTATGAAAAAGAATACATGTACCTATTTCTGATTGGTCACCAAGGACTGACTGTACCACGGGGGTAAATATTACCTAAATCACGTTTGAAAGCTCAGAGACGTAATCTATTACATCACAGGATTCATCCCATCTTTAATTTGTTTTGCAATCAATCTTGTAGAATTGATGAGATTGTTTCATAGGGATTGTACATTATACATATGGGATACACAATGTGGAAGAATGTTACATCATTTTTGTAGCAATCAACAAGTAGCCAATGCTGGCTTGTATTGTCGAGGTCGCACACCATGTTGGCTTGTAAACATGTACACCCCATCATGTATAATGTACAATCCCTGTAAAATATAGCAACGTTTGGACAGTAAGTTCTGGTATATAATTTGCTCTTAGTCTTACCTGAGTATATTTTCTGCAATTGACGAATTATCTGTTGTTGTCAGTAAATAGTTCACATTCGGCAAGACAAATGATTCTAAATAATAGCAAGCCGGGCGTGCGATTCAATCCGGGGCACTTCATATGGAAATATCCCAAAGAATCACGCGACTTTTTCTAACCAATCAACTTTGATTTGGGATACAAATGACTGATTTTAAACGCGCTATCTAATTGGATGGCAGAGGAAAAGACCTTAATCGGTGAACAATGGCAGACGTCGTTAATATTCAACATGGCTAAGCTGCTGAGCGTTCCTCTTCTCTGATTGGCTGCAGTTTGATAATCAAATCATCAAACTTCACGTGCAGGAAGACACATTGTCAATGAACCGGTGCTTGTCAAGGCTTTGGGTCGCGTTGTTAGTTTGTCGCCATATTTTTCGTCCTTTGGGATTGATTCCGCGCAGGATATTCTACGGAAGATTGTAGGACTGGCCGCCTGGTGCTACACAAATGTTTGAGGTGGGTGGCTTCCTCGTTACAATTTGCTAAATACCAACTGTAGCGCCCCTGCCCCTGAGGAGCTAGCCCACCCCCCTCTCCCCACGCAAACATAACAAACAAAAGCAAAAGCGACCACTGCGTCTTAAACCAAAAGACCCTCGTCCCAATCCGCCACCTGAGCTTAGTCTTAAATTAAATGAAGTTGGACACGTACATGGAAGAAGAAGAAATGGGCAATTATCATTGATAATAACACATTCGTTCCAGGCGTTAGCTACCTTACCTTAGGTCATGTTGATATCATTATATGTATGACATCAACGAGAGCAAAAATGAAATTAAAATGTTTTCAACCATACATCGTAAATCGCACAAAGCAGATGCTGTGGAATGCAGCGCTATCATGCAATTTTTTTTCAGAATGTAGAACGATATGAATGTAGGACGATACTACTACACTACAGTATGTTAACGTTATGTGTATTTGTGTGTGTGTGTGTTTGTGTGTTTGTGTGTGTGTGTGTGTGTGTGTGTGTATGTGTGTATGTGTGCGTGCTTGCGTGTGTGAGTATGTTGCTTATTTCACAGCGCCATAACCCCGACACAAAAATGTCTGACCTGAGGATGTTTTACGTATATATCCTGTCTCTGTCTATATTCTATTTTTTCTATAAAAGTCTATTACAGTTTCGTCATGTGTTGAGTCAACGACGGTCATTTTACCATATATGGTGAAACACTGGGACGCAGCGGGGCTTTGAAAATGAACAGGCAAAATAGATAAAAATATCATTTTGAAGAAGAAGCAGAAACATCACGAATACAATATTTCACTCTAAACCAGACCTACGGTATGGCGGAGTGGAATAAAAAGAACACGCTATTAGTACTTTATAATACAAAGCAAATTACGTAAGAAAACGGACATGTCTAATTTCATATAGATCTGCTAGCTATGTACAATCTAACTTTCATGCAGGCAGTTGAACCCAATGATCATCGCTAATGGTGTGGGGTTAGGGCGCGGTCACATAGGCTGCGCGTCATCGTACGATCGCTAAATTCGTCGGGCATTTTGGACAACAATCATAATCGTGTCTTCCAAAAGTTCAACTGTTTTGGTACATGAAATGCTGTTCTAAATCCATATCGGTGGTTGGTTCTGTCACAGCCTGCTAGAAAATCCTTTATCAATCGTCAACCTATGTGCCCTAACATACAGGGATATTTTGGGTGCACAAAGCACGTTGGGCCTTTGTAGTTTTAGACCAGGCCCACTCGCTCCTATGCCTATACTCCATTACTACCCAAACCAGTAAAGATCGCAGGGTACAGTATATGGTCGCAGAACACAGTATTTCTTGGCGACCCCCGTAGGTTGGGCAAAAAATAGTATATGTATATGATAATCTTTATTGCATATTCATGCCCGAGGGCTAAATGCACAAAAGGACCACATATGGTCTTATGGATGCAGAGGAAAAACTAAACAAATACAATGATTTTAAACTAGTCTAAATAGTACGTCGCAGTTCTTGAAAAGCCATAGAATTTTTTCTGTGCGCGTCAGCGAGTCGGAAACTGTAAGTTTTAACTTGGGTTACGATGTTTGTTTCTTGGCTGAGAAGACATAGCAAGATACTTCAGGTTTGAATTGTGCTTGTGAGCCTTCGTGCTTTTCACGCCACGGCCACTTCCTGTGTTTGCGCTTCAGTTAAACCGTAGGGGAACACAGTTTTTCGCCTATGGGGATTTTCATTATTGTTAAGGACACCGAAGTGAGGAGGTTCGAGGGCTAAAAGTTTATAGCAGGGTGCAAAGTAATTAAAAGAATGGAATATGTTGAGGTTCAGGGTAGGATCTACAAAATAAACTCGGCGGAAAAAGTTTGGCATATCAACTTTGGTTGATTGATATATTGCTGATGTTTCTGCATCAATTTCAATGTATTATATATCAATTTAAAGCTGGTATGATTATATTTTCAATGGTATCAAACTCATCATTTTTTTTTTTTTAAGATCTTCCCATGGTCCGTAGCCATGGACTTTATTTTTCATTTACAATGTTACAGAGATGTTACAGAGAATCAAGAAATACCTCTTAGTACACACTCTTGCTCAAAAAGTGACGTTATCGTTCCTACATATTTTCCGTATTTGTATTTTGAAATATTGTGTTTTCCAATCATTATCAACATGTTTATATACTTAAATTGGACAATGTTATAGAGCTTATAGCCAACAATTACATGATGCAAGTCTAATGATACAGATGTGCCATAATTGATACAATACAGTTTTTCAATATGCGTCCATAAAGGTTTTACACATTTACACTCATAAAAAAAGTGTTCAACGTATTCCACAGAACCACATGACGGGCATTTGTCAGTGTCTGTAATACCTTGTTTATACAACTTAACCCTTGTGGGGTATACATTATGCAATACTTTCCACTTCAAGGATCGTATTTTGGGTTCTTTTGTGATGTAGAATAAAGCTTTCCAAATTTTCTTCCACGGAACAACTTGAAAATCAAATTGCTTTAGACGTTTTTCCCAAAAACTTTGCCCTATGGGCACGACTGCTTTCTGGGAGATTAAAATATTTTTGAAAAATGTATTGCTTTGCGAGTAAACCTCTTTTCCAAGCAATTTGATCGCTGGTACCTTACTTTCTGAATGAGGAAATCCTATCCATTTGGAAGGAATAGCATTGCGTAGTGCATTGTACTGAAATAACAAACTGGGGTGATCTCCTACAATGCTTTTCAACTCATTTAAAGACATCAAATTTCCACAGCAGTCAATAATATCATTGATAAACAAAAGATCTTTCTTAACCCAATTACGGAAATATAACATTTTACCTTTGTAGGTGACACATACATTATTCCACAAAAGTTGCCAAGGTATATTCTCCTCTGATACATCGTCTATTGTGTTAGTTTCCTTAAATTCGTACCAAGTTTGTATTAGTTTCTTATAAAAGTCAGGTAACGACTGTATATAGCTACAGGGTTGAAATTGTGCCATATTACAATTACACCTAAAAATACAAACATTGGGACCAAATCTATGTAGATAACTTAACTGGATTTTTTTCCAGATAGGAGCATATGCATTGTCAGTCTGGTGTAACAATTTCTTAACCCATTTTACTAGAAATGTTTTATGTATGATTTTTATATCAGGCATCTTTAGACCACCTACAGTGTAATCCTGGATTAATACATTACGTTTAACACGATCTTTTTTCCACAAAAACCTGTAGAACATGGAATTAACATCGTTCAGAAACTTTTCCGGTGGAACAAGAACACTTAACATGTAGGAGAGTTGAGATGCAATCAAGCTTTTAAGTACTAGTATTTTACCTAACAAACTTAAGTTTCTTGGAGCCCAAGAAGACAGTAACTTTTTCATTTTACAAAATTTGTTGTTCCAATTGTCAACTATTTCGGAAGCAGAGAGTGTGGATGAAAATATGACCCCTAAACATTTTACCCTAGAAGTCCATTTCAGTCCGCCTATCGTTTCAGAACTATCAGCCCAAGGGCCTAGCCACATGGCTTCCGTTTTCCCTTTATTCAAACGTAAGCCAGAAAAGATAGAAAACTGTTCAACTAAGTCTAAACTTTTCATAATTGAAGCCTTATCACCCAGGACCAGCTCTAAACTCATCATTTGTGCCGAGTTTATATTAGAAGGTCTTAGAATGAGGTTAGGTTTTTCTGCCCCTTCTCCTGAAAAACACTTTCATTTGACCCCCAGCGGAGGTCACTATAATGCAGCCGACACACGGAAGTAGGAATCATGCGCGAAATTCTACCCAGCCAAACAAACATCGTAACCCAAATCACACTACATCAAAACTGACCTATTCCTCTACTACCAACCACAGTTTAATTTTCGACTCGCTGATTGCACACGCTATTTCAAGACCTGCGATGCCCAAACTACCACATGGGTTCGCCCAGAAATATTGTGCTATGTGACCTTCAAAAATACCGCCGGGTAAGAGGTCAAATCTGCCGGATGTGCGGGATAGTCTTCCGGTGGGTCGAACTTGGTATCGTTGGAAAGGTCCCTTGGTGGGGAATTATAATCCACAAACCGCAAAATTATATTGTACATTGTTGCCGAGATATTCTCGGAGATAGGTCCACCTTAGCTTACCGCTACGTAACCCTTACGCGTGTATATACGCCTGAGATTCCGCAATCTTAAAAGTTATTCGGGAGGGTCGAACTTGGTATCGTTGGAAAGGTCCCATGGTGGGGAATTATAATCCACAAACCGCAAAATTATATTGTACATTGTTGCCGAGATATTCTCGGAGATAGGTCCACCTTAGCTTACCGCTACGTAACCCTTACGCGTGTATATACGCCTGAGATTCCGCAATCTTAAAAGTTATTCGGGAGGGTCGAACTTGGTATCGTTGGAAAGGTCCCATGGTGGGGAATTATAATCCACAAACCGCAAAATTATATTGTACATTGTTGCCGAGATATTCTCGGAGATAGGTCCACCTTAGCTTACCGCTACGTAACCCTTACGCGTGTACATACGCCTGAGATTCCGCAATCTTAAAAGTTATTCGGGAGGGTCGAACTTGGTATCGTTGGAAAGGTCCCTTGGTGGGGAATTATAATCCACAAACCGCAAAATTATAATGTACATTGTTGCCGAGATATTCTTGGAGATAGGTCCACCTTAGCTTACCGCCTACGTAACCCTTACGCGTGTACATACGCCTGAGATTCCGCAATCTTAAAAGTTATTCGGGAGGGTCGAACTTGGTATCGTTGGAAAGGTCCCATGGTGGGGAATTATAATCCACAAACCGCAAAATTATATTGTACATTGTTGCCGAGATATTCTCGGAGATAGTAGTCGAACGGCCAAGCATCGAACATTCGGTTCTACTTCCGGGGTTTTCTAAAAAGGCACAGATCATATAGAACGCGTTATTCTCTGAAGACACGGCGCACGTCGGGGTACGGCTTGATGCCGTTACATGTATGTAAACAACTGTATGTGGTGCAGCAAAGAGACCTTAGACTTGCATAATGTTTATACTTTTTCATATCTACAGGATATTTCCAGCACAACTATGTACACATTTTGCGCTTTACAAAATGACATCTGGCACTATGGCTTTTGAAACTTTAGCAATTTTTGTCCAGTATACTTGTGCTTGTCTGTTTTACAATTCACCCAGAACCGATTATCTAATTCCACAGTATGATAGTCCATTTCATTGCCTTTACAATGATACCAAAGTTCCCTGGTTAATTTCAGGAGCAACGAGTTTAGACCAGAAAACCTGCGACAACACGTTGGGCGACCTCGGTCCACGGTAGAACGTACGGGGCGCAGCGTCTTCAACAGAGTGAATATTTTATATGCCAGTGCTATGCTAGTAACCAATAGCGTCGACAATAAATTATACATCAAATGAAAGCTAACGTTTCCGTGAACCAACACAGAAATTTCAAGAGGGATAGAGAACTCGCCATGACTGTAACGCCGTTACAAAGATGACTGTCAAGTTCTACAGCTACACGAAGAGATACTGCGCTCCGCGGTAGAACGCACGAGGAGCAGCGTACTTTTAACGGAGTGAAAATCTTCTATTTTGGTGCTGCGCTATCAACCAATCAAGTCGACAAAATGCTATATATCAAATGAAAGGAAAGGTTTCTAGAAATCAATACACACATTTTCAAGAATATTCATGAACTCTACTTGCTTACAACACCGTGACAAATTTGACCGTCTAGTTCCGTGATTGTATGCAGAACGACCGCGTTCGGACAGGTATATCCAAGGACCGTGGATTGATGAACTCCACAGCTGTGGAGTTCATCACTATGTTGATGAGCTGTGGATTTCATCGGTAGAAGGATGATGAACTCCACAGCTGTGGATTTCATCGATACGTAGTGATGAAATCCACGGGCATTCCGCCGCTAATACTGACATTTGGCTGTGGACTTCATCAGTATGTAGTGATGAAATCCACGGGCATTCCGTCGCTAATACTGACATTTGGCTGTGGACTTCATCAGTATGTAGTGAGGAAATCCACGGGCATTCCGTCGCTAATACTGACATTTGGCTGTGGACTTCATCAGTATGTAGTGATGAAATCCACGGGCATTCCGCCGCTAATACTGACATTTGGCTGTGGACTTCATCAGTATGTAGTGATGAATCCACGGGCATTCCGTCGCTAATACTGACATTTAGCTGTGGACTTCATCAGTATGTAGTGATGAAATCCACGGGCATTCCGTCGCTAATACTGACATTTGGCTGTAGACTTCATCAGTATGTAGTGATGAAATCCACGGGCATTCCGCCGCTAATACTGACATTAGGCTGTGTACTTCATCAATATGTAGTGATGAAATCCACGGGCATTCCGTCGCTAATACTGACATTTAGCTGTGGACTTCATCAGTATGTAGTGGTGAAATTCACGGGCATTCTGCCGCTAATACTGACATTTGGCTGTGGACTTCATCAGTATGTAGTGATGAAGTCCACGGGCATTCTGTCGCTAATACTGACATTTGGTTGTGGACTTCATCTGTATGTAGTGATGAAATCCACGGACATTCTGCCGCTAATATTGACATTTGGTTGGCTGTGGATTTCATCAATATGTAGGGGTGAAATCCACGGGCATTCCGTCGCTAATACTGACATTTGGCTGTGGATAGTAAAACGCCCTTTCACTAATACTTTTACACAGAGTAATCTATTTTAGCTGATTTATGTCAATCGATTGTGTGATACAATATTAATACAGATACCATTTGTAACAATTTGAATTGATTGACTATACAGAGCTAGAAGTACGAAAATGTTACTTTGAAAGTGATTTGCACAAAGCTAGAATGGCTTTATTGGATCGTGGAGTATATTATTGACAATACTAGTAAACACAACAGACAGAGCCTCCAACAGACTCTAACCAGAACAACACAATGTCATGTAAAATATTTCTGGTACATTTCTAAGTTAAGCTGGATTCAAAAGACAAACACCCTTACTTTGTGCATCATATATTTTAGTCGCATGTTTGTGACTAGTGACCTTCTGTTTAATGATCGACGTGCAGTCTAATAACTGTTATCAGACTGCACGTCAATTAGCAAATGAAATGCAACCCCTTTATACTCTTGTAGACAATTAGAACCTGGGCCAAAATACAATTGTAAGTCATAATCGTAAACCCTTACCACCCAAGCCACAAAGCACAACATTGGGAAGCAGTGCAGTTCTGATGTATACAGTATGTTGGTTTAGTATTGTTTGTGATTGATTGAAGAACAAAAGAGCATAATAAGCAATTGGCCTTCTCTGGCTGGGAAAGTTGTCTTGCTAAGCAAGAAGCTTTTATCAATCTTGATAAAAGCTCCTTATGCTAAGGGACCAAGAACCCGATTTCCACCTTCCTGATCATACAAGGCACACATTCGTAACTTCTTTTCATTTGTAGATGAAACACAATTAGAACAAACAAGTAGCGTAAGAGGAAAGTTACATGGCTGGAATAAATGTGTAAACATTACAAAGTTTGGACATGACTTTACAGGCGGTCTCACAGCGCCACCTATCTACACTGGTTGGTATTGCAACATGTCCTTCAAGTCGTACACAGTGTGATACTGTGCTGGCCGGATGTTTGCGGGCATTTTTAGCATCTTTCTTGAGAGAGTCAATACACTCCAAGCAACTCTGATTTGCAGGGAGTAAGTGCGTCTTTATTCATTAGAATATTTCTTTTATAACGTTATGTCTTTCTTTTCTTTTGTATTCAAAGACGAATCTTGTACATAAAGATGTATTTCTTGTTTGGACAAGCCTTTTTGTCGCAAGAATGAGGATCTAGGAACAAGAAAGTGTTGTGTATCCTTTAGGCTGGTGTATCTTAAGAAGAAAAACGCCGTCAAACGGCTGAAATCATCATTGCAGGTAAACCCGCATCCACAGGAAGGTTTTGTTTGTAACAGGGTAAATAACTAACCTCAAGAAGGTTTTCAACCTCCTTGCTAACCTTAAGTTTAATTGGACATCAAACGCTGGTCAACTATAATTATGCCATGGTTAGATTGATATAGTGGAAGATTCATACCACCACACCCATACCCCGCGTCCCAGACAGGTGATGGAGGGATAAGGAGTGCGGAAAGTCTCCATCCCTGAGCAGAGAGCGAGGCGAGTACTTTTCCCAAGCCATAAGAAATTAGAGAGGATGGTTGGGTGTTTAGGGTAAAGATACCTTCTTCTTTATATCTCAACACCCTCATACCCTTCCTACTGTCCCTAATTGACCCGACTTTAATTTTCACCTGTTTCTGCCAACCACCTTTTTATCTTTCTCCCCAAAGTCAAACTGTGCGCCTTTTTTGTGATAATATCTTTCCCTTTTATACCCCTGCACTCATTAGCATACGTGTACATTTGCATAACTCCTCTGATTGGTTACCCTCCAAAATTGAGTTAACTGACCACCTGTCTGTGGCGCGCGGGGACAGGTGTGACGCTGTGAATAGTACACAAAGATTATTCTGTCTCTTTGCATGCAGTTCTGGTCACCACTGGCCGAGTTTGTCCAGGTAGACCCGCGGGCCAGAGCTGACACATCGTCTTGTTGGGAGACTCGTGCAGTAGTTTCTAACACCACAGCTTATGATGGGCACCAACCTCTTCTGTACTGCTGTTCACGGGACATGGAAATACAATGTCAGCAAGGCCACGGCAGGTAAGTTTTATGGATGTCGACATCATTAATTTTAAACATGTAGCCATGACCGTAGTTGTAGAAGGGAAACTAGTTCGATGTACATGTAGTAGTCAACTTGGTGAATGATACCAGTCTTCCAGACTTTGTGCATTAATCTTGTATGGCCTGTTTGATGTGATACCATCCAAGTTAGTTTTGACCATGACGGATGCGGGTTTTCCTGCAATGATAATTTTAACCGTTGGGCGGCGCTTTTCTTGTCTTTGCCATAGGATGCACTCCCTTGGCGAGGCAATCTTGATGCTGTTTCACGGTCCACTCTGCAATGGCGAGAAGACATATCCAAACCAGGTAACATCGTTATTGTCTGAAGAGTCAAATTAACCTGATGATTTCCCTACTAACTGCTATAATCTAAGTTTATTTTTAGTTGAAAATACGCACTCTTTAGAGTATCAATCTATTCATGTAAAACTACAATCCACATGTTAACAGTTGCAGAAGCTTATTCTTTGAATCAACGTTTGAACCTCATTAATAAAATAGAACCATAGACATTATTAACAAAGGGGCACAACCTTAGAAGATGAGCAACGCGTATAGACAGCGGAAGTTGTAACATTCTATTACAATCTGGGTTCGTATGATTATCTTAGAGACGTAGAATTGACGGCCCAGAATTGCATGGAATGGCGCAGGATGGTCCACAAGAGACGTTGCCTTGATGCAGACCACTTGACACAACGATGAAGAGACCTTATCAAGTATCAAGTAAGTCAGTATGATTATCTTACGGTTATCTGACGGGGTTTTTTTTGCGAGTTACTGTGTGAAGGAAAGACAAAGTTATGTTTTAGATAATTGATGTGACGTGTCATAAAAGCGCGACTTGAGCCCCTAACGTTTTTCTGCATCAAAAACCAGGATTATCCCCAGTCCATTCTACTCCACAGCTGCATAACAGTCGAGCCTAACGATTTTCTCATCGCATCAATGTGCGCAGTTACAATAAACCTGCTTCCATCAAACATAAATCATGTGTTGAGCTATAACTTGTTATGCTACGTGTTATTCAACCATATTTTATCCATATAGTAAGGTTCTTTTAGCACAACCAGAAAATAACTTACTTCCGACGTTTCGGTGTCTGTCAGACACCATCATCAGGGTGGAATGACGGGAACTACTTCTTGCTGCTACTTATAGCCGATGTAGGTGGCGTTGCAGCAGCAAGAATGCCATCCCAGACGTGGCTCAGCTTGTATCCCCCCTCGTCTCTGTTCATGACTGGCAGGGCACGGCACTTGCCACGGCAGTTAAGCCCAAGACCACGCTCAGAAACTTGTTGGTGCATCCCAAGGACAGACTGGAAGACTCCTCTAAAACAGACTGTGTCTACAAGATTCCGTGCAAAAGTTGTGACAAGGTGTACATTGGAGAGACGGGCAGGACTTTCAACACCAGACTTGAAGAACACAAAAAGGAGGCACAAACAGCAAAGGCAGTGCATACACAAGATCTCAGAAGAAGCAGCAGAACAAACAGAGAACAAATCGGCAGTCACAGACCATATTCATAGAAACAATTGCGTAATAGACTGGAGGGGGCAAGAGTCATTGACAGAGAGGAAAACAGAAGAACTCGATTAAAGAAGCAGTTTGGATCAGAAAATCAGTGCCAGTCATGAACAGAGACGAGGGGGGATACAAGCTGAGCCACGTCTGGGATGGCATTCTTGCTGCTGCAACGCCACCTACATCGGCTATAAGTAGCAGCAAGAAGTAGTTCCCGTCATTCCACCCTGATGATGGTGTCTGACAGACACCGAAACGTCGGAAGTAAATTATTTTCTGGTTGTGCTAAAAGAACCTTACTATATGAATAATTGCCAACCTGATGAAGTTATTCACGCATATTTTATCCAATGTGATATCCTAGTCTGTTTTATCAAGCCCCATCCTATGGAATTCCAGTCTTGTGCCTCACGCTAATGTGCCTAGTGCTTCATGCTAATTTTTGCCATCGAATCACAGCATATAGCCCTCTTCACCGCATGGATGCCACACTTAGTCTTCTAGCGAAGTGGCATCATGACTCGCCACATTGTTCCCGAATTTTCCAATAGCATTGATACATTACATCCTTTACAAACATTATGTGTCATAGAAAGAAAGATTGTTACTTCCATATTGACGCACTAGCTGCAATTAGGTTGGAATTTGATCTCCCATTTTTAGTTGTAACTGCGTTTAAGTTGTGGACCTGGAAGATGTATGTCAATACACAGCTGTAAACCTTTCAAATCCTTCTATGACTGCAAATCCTTTTGACAGTTAGGTATCTATAGATTACATCAAATAGCTGGGTGATTTCGGGCGTAAATGACGTTATAAAGCCCTCTTGAGATAGGATGTCCCCATTGACGTACTTGGGTGTTTATCTCTTGCGCTATATAATGGGGAATCTTGGTCTTTATTGCGCTGCATTGTCTAGACCTAAGTCGCATTGGCTTTAAGAGAGATGGCTAAAAGCACCTCATTTGAGCATGCAGATTATGGCCATTGGTCATAAAGTAAGAAACAAGGACTCTCATCACTAATGAGTTGTCGTGGCTGGTTAAGACTATATTTCCCTAAAACAAAACACGAACATATTTCAATATATACTATGTACAATATGATATGTACTATGTACATACAGTAATATATGTATAGATCTGGTATCTACAAGGCTGTCCTGATGAACCCGTATATATACGGGATGCACATATATGATTCCTGTAGGTGGGTCCAGTAAATACAGGTTTGTGGCATTTCTTACCACAGGAATCCGCATTGATCTGGAAGTCTGCAGCAGCAGCACAGAATAGGTCACGTTTTACTGATCAGATTAAACAACCAGCTTAGGAGGTTAAATTGACAAAAAAAGTCTGAGCAGGACAAAGGGTCACAAAGGTCATAAACTTAGAACATGCGAGGGCAAGAGAAGTAGTATGGGGATTACGACCCCTATATCCACCTACCAAATATCATCAGGATCAATCAAAGGCGCTTTTCGAGTGATGCTGTTCACAGAGACAGACAGAAAGACAGACAGACAGACAGACGTACAACCTAAAACATAACCTTGCCATTCTGGCTAAGGTAATAAATATATCTACCTTCGAAACGCACTTTGAATACGCACAAAGCTCGCTCCAGGCGCGTAGGAAAACGCCAGGTCAAGGTTTCGGGTCAAAGTTCAAATCTGACCGGATATCTGTAATCCGCACTGAAGGCCTCGTTCCGGTATTACTCCGCGGGTGGGCACAAAGAAGTATTCCCTCCGAAATATGAATGGGGCCCCAAAATCGTGGTTTATGTAGACGATAAATTGCCTTTTATCGCTCCCATGTCATATCGATGGATTTGAGATGAAAGGTTGTGTATTTCTAACAGGATCGGGTGGAAAAGTTTCGGCATTCGGGCGATTCTCGGACGTGTACGTTTGTTTGTCCTGAGTAATGTGGTCAGCGGGTCACTGAAGGAAAGCCCCACTTTCTGGATAGTATTATGTGCAGTTGTAAATGTTATAAAAATCGATCCACCGGCCAGATTTTGGGGAATTTTTTTATTGAGTACTGGATAAGTGCTTTTTCAATAGAAATAAAAACATCTCCAGTAGAGCTGTTTCTTTATTGGATTTTCGCCCATTAAAGTTGCATATTTAAGCACTATTGTAAATGAGGCAACAAAAGTCCGGTATGAGGCCTTAAGGTTCCGGTTCGAATTGCAAAGTAATCAATGAATATAAGACGCAAATCATAGAAAAACCCGAAAATACGAATGAAGGCTCACCTGGGGGATAACCGCTAACCGCTAAGCGAAGCCTTCGGTAACCGCAAAAAAGCGACCCCTTACGATCGGACTTCCGAAATTTCAAACATAATGTGCGTTACTTTCAACACTTGAATATCAAAGTAAAACCCGTGGGCAAAAGGTAAAAAGTGATTTGAGTACCCAAAATTACTTTGTAACTTTTCTACATACGAATGAAGGCTCACCTGGGGGATAACCGCTAACCGCTAAGCGAACCCTTCGGTAACCGCAAAAAAGCGACCCCTTACGATCGGACTTCCGAAATTTCAAACATAATGTGCGTTACTTTCAACACTTGAATATCAAAGTAAAACCCGTGGGCAAAAGGTAAAAAGTGATTTGAGTACCCAAATTACTTTGTAACTTTTCTACATACGAATGAAGGCTCACCTGGGGGATAACCGCTAACCGCTAAGCGAACCCTTCGGTAACCGCAAAAAAGCGACCCCTTACGATCGGACTTCCGAAATTTCAAAAATAATGTGCGTTACTTTCAACACTTGAATATCCAAAGTAAAACCCGTGGGCAAAAGGTAAAAAGTGATTTGAGTACCCAAAATTACTTTGTAACTTTTCTACATACGAATGAAGGCTCACCTGGGGGATAACCGCTAACCGCTAAGCGAACCCTCCGGTAACCGCAAAAAAGCGACCCCTTACGATCGGACTTCCGAAATTTCAAACAAAATGTGCGTTACTTTCAACACTTGAGTATCATAGTAAAACCCGTGGGCAAAAGGTAAAAAGTGATTTGAGTACCCAAAATTACTTTGTAACTTTTCTACATACGAATGAAGGCTCACCTGGGGGATAACCGCTAACCGCTAAGCGAACCCTTCGGTAACCGCAAAAAAGCGACCCCTTACGATCGGACTTCCGAAATTTCAAACATAATGTGCGTTACTTTCAACACTTGAATATCAAGTAAAACCCGTGGGCAAAAGGTAAAAAGTGATTTGAGTACCCAAAATTACTTTGTAACTTTTCTACATACGAATGAAGGCTCACCTGGGGGATAACCGCTAACCGCTAAGCGAACCCTTCGGTAACCGCAAAAAAGCGACCCCTTACGATCGGACTTCCGAAATTTCAAACAAAATGTGCGTTACTTTCAACACTTGAGTATCATAGTAAAACCCGTGGGCAAAAGGTAAAAAGTGATTTGAGTACCCAAAATTACTTTGTAACTTTTCTACATACGAATGAAGGCTCACCTGGGGGATAACCGCTAACCGCTAAGCGAACCCTTCGGTAACCGCAAAAAAGCGACCCCTTACGATCGGACTTCCGAAATTTCAAACAAAATGTGCGTTACTTTCAACACTTGAGTATCATAGTAAAAACCGTGGGCAAAAGGTAAAAAGTGATTTGAGTACCAAAATTACTTTGTAACTTTTCTACATACGAATGAAGGCTCACCTGGGGGATAACCGCTAACCGCTAAGCGAACCCTTCGGTAACCGCAAAAAAGCGACCCCTTACGATCGGACTTCCGAAATTTCAAACAAAATGTGCGTTACTTTCAACACTTGAATATCAAGTAAAACCCGTGGGCAAAAGGTAAAAAGTGATTTGAGTACCCAAAATTACTTTGTAACTTTTCTACATACGAATGAAGGCTCACCTGGGGGATAACCGCTAACCGCTAAGCGAACCCTTCGGTAACCGCAAAAAAGCGACCCTTACGATCGGACTTCCGAAATTTCAAACAAAATGTGCGTTACTTTCAACACTTGAGTATCATAGTAAAACCCGTGGGCAAAAGGTAAAAAGTGATTTGAGTACCCAAATTACTTTGTAACTTTTCTACATACGAATGAAGGCTCACCTGGGGGATAACCGCTAACCGCTAAGCGAACCCTTCGGTAACCGCAAAAAAGCGACCCCTTACGATCGGACTTCCGAAATTTCAAACATAATGTGCGTTACTTTCAACACTTGAATATCAAGTAAAACCCGTGGGCAAAAGGTAAAAAGTGATTTGAGTACCCAAAATTACTTTGTAACTTTTCTACATACGAATGAAGGCTCACCTGGGGGATAACCGCTAACCGCTAAGCGAACCCTTCGGTAACCGCAAAAAAGCGACCCCTTACGATCGGACTTCCGAAATTTCAAACAAAATGTGCGTTACTTTCAACACTTGAGTATCATAGTAAAACCCGTGGGCAAAAGGTAAAAAGTGATTTGAGTACCCAAAATTACTTTGTAACTTTTCTACATACGAATGAAGGCTCACCTGGGGGATAACCGCTAACCGCTAAGCGAACCCTTCGGTAACCGCAAAAAAGCGACCCCTTACGATCGGACTTCCGAAATTTCAAACAAAATGTGCGTTACTTTCAACACTTGATATCAAAGTAAAACCCGTGGGCAAAAGGTAAAAAGTGATTTGAGTACCCAAATTACTTTGTAACTTTTCTACATACGAATGAAGGCTCACCTGGGGGATAACCGCTAACCGCTAAGCGAACCCTTCGGTAACCGCAAAAAAGCGACCCTTACGATCGGACTTCCGAAATTTCAAACAAAATGTGCGTTACTTTCAACACTTGATATCATAGTAAAACCGTGGGCAAAAGGTAAAAAGTGATTTGAGTACCCAAAATTACTTTGTAACTTTTCTACATACGAATGAAGGCTCACCTGGGGGATAACCGCTAACGCTAAGCGAACCCTTCGGTAACCGCAAAAAAGCGACCCCTTACGATCGGACTTCCGAAATTTCAAACAAAATGTGCGTTACTTTCAACACTTGAGTATCATAGTAAAACCCGTGGGCAAAAGGTAAAAAGTGATTTGAGTACCCAAAATTACTTTGTAACTTTCTACATACGAATGAAGGCTCACCTGGGGGATAACCGCTAACCGCTAAGCGAACCCTTCGGTAACCGCAAAAAAGCGACCCCTTACGATCGGACTTCCGAAATTTCAAACAAAATGTGCGTTACTTTCAACACTTGAGTATCATAGTAAAACCCGTGGGCAAAAGGTAAAAAGTGATTTGAGTACCCAAAATTACTTTGTAACTTTTCTACATACGAATGAAGGCTCACCTGGGGGATAACCGCTAACCGCTAAGCGAACCCTTCGGTAACCGCAAAAAAGCGACCCCTTACGATCGGACTTCCGAAATTTCAAACAAATGTGCGTTACTTTCAACACTTGAATATCAAAGTAAAACCCGTGGGCAAAAGGTAAAAAGTGATTTGAGTACCCAAAATTACTTTGTAACTTTTCTACATACGAATGAAGGCTCACCTGGGGGATAACGCTAACCGCTAAGCGAACCTTCGGTAACCGCAAAAAAGCGACCCCTTACGATCGGACTTCCGAAATTTCAAACAAATGTGCGTTACTTTCAACACTTGAGTATCATAGTAAAACCCGTGGGCAAAAGGTAAAAAGTGATTTGAGTACCCAAAATTACTTTGTAACTTTTCTACATACGAATGAAGGCTCACCTGGGGGATAACCGCTAACCGCTAAGCGAACCCTTCGGTAACCGCAAAAAAGCGACCCCTTACGATCGGACTTCCGAAATTTCAAACATAATGTGCGTTACTTTCAACACTTGAATATCAAAGTAAAACCCGTGGGCAAAAGGTAAAAAGTGATTTGAGTACCCAAAATTACTTTGTAACTTTTCTACATACGAATGAAGGCTCACCTGGGGGATAACCGCTAACCGCTAAGCGAACCCTTCGGTAACCGCAAAAAAGCGACCCCTTACGATCGGACTTCCGAAATTTCAAACAAATGTGCGTTACTTTCAACACTTGAGTATCATAGTAAAACCCGTGGGCAAAAGGTAAAAAGTGATTTGAGTACCCAAAATTACTTTGTAACTTTTCTACATACGAATGAAGGCTCACCTGGGGGGAACCGCTAACCGCTAAGCGAACCCTTCGGTAACCGCAAAAAAGCGACCCCTTACGATCGGACTTCCGAAATTTCAAACATAATGTGCGTTACTTTCAACACTTGAATATCAAAGTAAAACCCGTGGGCAAAAGGTAAAAAGTGATTTGAGTACCCAAAATTACTTTGTAACTTTTCTACATACGAATGAAGGCTCACCTGGGGGATAACCGCTAACCGCTAAGCGAACCCTTCGGTAACCGCAAAAAAGCGACCCCTTACGATCGGACTTCCGAAATTTCAAACAAAATGTGCGTTACTTTCAACACTTGAGTATCATAGTAAAACCCGTGGGCAAAAGGTAAAAAGTGATTTGAGTACCCAAAATTACTTTGTAACTTTCTACATACGAATGAAGGCTCACCTGGGGGATAACCGCTAACCGCTAAGCGAACCCTTCGGTAACCGCAAAAAAGCGACCCCTTACGATCGGACTTCCGAAATTTCAAACATAATGTGCGTTACTTTCAACACTTGAATATCATAGTAAAACCCGTGGGCAAAAGGTAAAAAGTGATTTGAGTACCCAAAATTACTTTGTAACTTTTCTACATACGAATGAAGGCTCACCTGGGGGATAACCGCTAACCGCTAAGCGAACCCTTCGGTAACCGCAAAAAAGCGACCCCTTACGATCGGACTTCCGAAATTTCAAACAAAATGTGCGTTACTTTCAACACTTGAGTATCATAGTAAAACCCGTGGGCAAAAGGTAAAAAGTGATTTGAGTACCCAAAATTACTTTGTAACTTTTCTACATACGAATGAAGGCTCACCTGGGGGATAACCGCTAACCGCTAAGCGAACCCTTCGGTAACCGCAAAAAAGCGACCCTTACGATCGGACTTCCGAAATTTCAAACAAAATGTGCGTTACTTTCAACACTTGAATATCATAGTAAAACCCGTGGGCAAAAGGTAAAAAGTGATTTGAGTACCCAAAATTACTTTGTAACTTTTCTACATACGAATGAAGGCTCACCTGGGGGATAACCGCTAACCGCTAAGCGAACCCTTCGGTAACCGCAAAAAAGCGACCCCTTACGATCGGACTTCCGAAATTTCAAACAAAATGTGCGTTACTTTCAACACTTGAGTATCATAGTAAAACCCGTGGGCAAAAGGTAAAAAGTGATTTGAGTACCCAAAATTACTTTGTAACTTTTCTACATACGAATGAAGGCTCACCTGGGGGATAACCGCTACCGCTAAGCGAACCCTTCGGTAACCGCAAAAAAGCGACCCCTTACGATCGGACTTCCGAAATTTCAAACAAAATGTGCGTTACTTTCAACACTTGAATATCAAAGTAAAACCCGTGGGCAAAAGGTAAAAAGTGATTTGAGTACCCAAAATTACTTTGTAACTTTTCTACATACGAATGAAGGCTCACCTGGGGGATAACCGCTAACCGCTAAGCGAACCCTTCGGTAACCGCAAAAAAGCGACCCTTACGATCGGACTTCCGAAATTTCAAACAAAATGTGCGTTACTTTCAACACTTGAATATCAAGTAAAACCCGTGGGCAAAAGGTAAAAAGTGATTTGAGTACCCAAAATTACTTTGTAACTTTTCTACATACGAATGAAGGCTCACCTGGGGGATAACCGCTAACCGCTAAGCGAACCCTTCGGTAACCGCAAAAAAGCGACCCCTTACGATCGGACTTCCGAAATTTCAAACAAAATGTGCGTTACTTTCAACACTTGAATAATAGTAAAACCCGTGGGCAAAAGGTAAAAAGTGATTTGAGTACCCAAAATTACTTTGTAACTTTCTACATACGAATGAAGGCTCACCTGGGGGATAACCGCTAACCGCTAAGCGAACCCTTCGGTAACCGCAAAAAAGCGACCCCTTACGATCGGACTTCCGAAATTTCAAACATAATGTGCGTTACTTTCAACACTTGAGTATCATAGTAAAACCCGTGGGCAAAAGGTAAAAAGTGATTTGAGTACCCAAAATTACTTTGTAACTTTTCTACATACGAATGAAGGCTCACCTGGGGGATAACCGCTAACCGCTAAGCGAACCCTTCGGTAACCGCAAAAAAGCGACCCTTACGATCGGACTTCCGAAATTTCAAACATAATGTGCGTTACTTTCAACACTTGAATATCAAAGTAAAACCCGTGGGCAAAAGGTAAAAAGTGATTTGAGTACCCAAAATTACTTTGTAACTTTTCTACATACGAATGAAGGCTCACCTGGGGGATAACCGCTAACCGCTAAGCGAACCCTTCGGTAACCGCAAAAAAGCGACCCCTTACGATCGGACTTCCGAAATTTCAAACAAAATGTGCGTTACTTTCAACACTTGAGTATCATAGTAAAACCCGTGGGCAAAAGGTAAAAAGTGATTTGAGTACCCAAAATTACTTTGTAACTTTTCTACATACGAATGAAGGCTCACCTGGGGGATAACCGCTAACCGCTAAGCGAACCCTTCGGTAACCGCAAAAAAGCGACCCCTTACGATCGGACTTCCGAAATTTCAAACAAAATGTGCGTTACTTTCAACACTTGAATATCAAAGTAAAACCCGTGGGCAAAAGGTAAAAAGTGATTTGAGTACCCAAAATTACTTTGTAACTTTTCTACATACGAATGAAGGCTCACCTGGGGGATAACCGCTAACCGCTAAGCGAACCCTTCGGTAACCGCAAAAAAGCGACCCCTTACGATCGGACTTCCGAAATTTCAAACAAATGTGCGTTACTTTCAACACTTGAATATCATAGTAAAACCCGTGGGCAAAAGGTAAAAAGTGATTTGAGTACCCAAAATTACTTTGTAACTTTTCTACATACGAATGAAGGCTCACCTGGGGGATAACCGCTAACCGCTAAGCGAACCTTCGGTAACCGCAAAAAAGCGACCCCTTACGATCGGACTTCCGAAATTTCAAACAAAATGTGCGTTACTTTCAACACTTGATATCATAGTAAAAACCGTGGGCAAAAGGTAAAAAGTGATTTGAGTACCCAAAATTACTTTGTAACTTTTCTACATACGAATGAAGGCTCACCTGGGGGATAACCGCTAACCGCTAAGCGAAACCTTCGGTAACCGCAAAAAAGCGACCCCTTACGATCGGACTTCCGAAATTTCAAACAAAATGTGCGTTACTTTCAACACTTGAATCATAGTAAAACCCGTGGGCAAAAGGTAAAAAGTGATTTGAGTACCCAAAAATTACTTTGTAACTTTTCTACATACGAATGAAGGCTCACCTGGGGGATAACCGCTAACCGCTAAGCGAACCCTTCGGTAACCGCAAAAAAGCGACCCCTTACGATCGGACTTCCGAAATTTCAAACAAAATGTGCGTTACTTTCAACACTTGAATATCATAGTAAAACCGTGGGCAAAAGGTAAAAAGTGATTTGAGTACCCAAAATTACTTTGTAACTTTTCTACATACGAATGAAGGCTCACCTGGGGGATAACCGCTACCGCTAAGCGAACCCTTCGGTAACCGCAAAAAAGCGACCCTTACGATCGGACTTCCGAAATTTCAAACAAAATGTGCGTTACTTTCAACACTTGAATATCATAGTAAAACCCGTGGGCAAAAGGTAAAAAGTGATTTGAGTACCCAAAATACTTTGTAACTTTTCTACATACGAATGAAGGCTCACCTGGGGATAACCGCTAACCGCTAAGCGAACCCTTCGGTAACCGCAAAAAAGCGACCCCTTACGATCGGACTTCCGAAATTTCAAACATAATGTGCGTTACTTTCAACACTTGAATATCAAAGTAAAACCCGTGGGCAAAAGGTAAAAAGTGATTTGAGTACCCAAAATTACTTTGTAACTTTTCTACATACGAATGAAGGCTCACCTGGGGGATAACCGCTAACCGCTAAGCGAACCCTTCGGTAACCGCAAAAAAGCGACCCTTACGATCGGACTTCCGAAATTTCAAACAAAATGTGCGTTACTTTCAACACTTGAGTATCATAGTAAAACCCGTGGGCAAAAGGTAAAAAGTGATTTGAGTACCCAAAATTACTTTGTAACTTTTCTACATACGAATGAAGGCTCACCTGGGGGATAACCGCTAACCGCTAAGCGAACCCTTCGGTAACCGCAAAAAAGCGACCCCTTACGATCGGACTTCCGAAATTTCAAACATAATGTGCGTTACTTTCAACACTTGAGTATCATAGTAAAAACCGTGGGCAAAAGGTAAAAAGTGATTTGAGTACCCAAAATTACTTTGTAACTTTTCTACATACGAATGAAGGCTCACCTGGGGGATAACCGCTAACCGCTAAGCGAACCCTTCGGTAACCGCAAAAAAGCGACCCTTACGATCGGACTTCCGAAATTTCAAACAAAATGTGCGTTACTTTCAACACTTGAATATCATAGTAAAACCCGTGGGCAAAAGGTAAAAAGTGATTTGAGTACCCAAAATTACTTTGTAACTTTTCTACATACGAATGAAGGCTCACCTGGGGGATAACCGCTAACCGCTAAGCGAACCCTTCGGTAACCGCAAAAAAGCGACCCTTACGATCGGACTTCCGAAATTTCAAAAAAAATGTGCGTTACTTTCAACACTTGAATATCATAGTAAAACCGTGGGCAAAAGGTAAAAAGTGATTTGAGTACCCAAAATTACTTTGTAACTTTTCTACATACGAATGAAGGCTCACCTGGGGGATAACCGCTAACCGCTAAGCGAACCCTTCGGTAACCGCAAAAAAGCGACCCTTACGATCGGACTTCCGAAATTTCAAACAAAATGTGCGTTACTTTCAACACTTGATATCATAGTAAAACCCGTGGGCAAAAGGTAAAAAGTGATTTGAGTACCCAAAATTACTTTGTAACTTTTCTACATACGAATGAAGGCTCACCTGGGGGATAACCGCTAACCGCTAAGCGAACCCTTCGGTAACCGCAAAAAAAGCGACCCCTTACGATCGGACTTCCGAAATTTCAAACAAAATGTGCGTTACTTTCAACACTTGAATATCAAAGTAAAACCCGTGGGCAAAAGGTAAAAAGTGATTTGAGTACCCAAAATTACTTTGTAACTTTTCTACATACGAATGAAGGCTCACCTGGGGGATAACCGCTAACCGCTAAGCGAACCCTTCGGTAACCGCAAAAAAGCGACCCCTTACGATCGGACTTCCGAAATTTCAAACAAATGTGCGTTACTTTCAACACTTGAATATCATAGTAAAACCCGTGGGCAAAAGGTAAAAAGTGATTTGAGTACCCAAAATTACTTTGTAACTTTTCTACATACGAATGAAGGCTCACCTGGGGGATAACCGCTAACCGCTAAGCGAACCCTTCGGTAACCGCAAAAAAGCGACCCTTACGATCGGACTTCCGAAATTTCAAACAAAATGTGCGTTACTTTCAACACTTGAGTATCATAGTAAAACCCGTGGGCAAAAGGTAAAAAGTGATTTGAGTACCCAAAATTACTTTGTAACTTTTCTACATACGAATGAAGGCTCACCTGGGGGATAACCGCTAACCGCTAAGCGAACCCTTCGGTAACCGCAAAAAAGCGACCCTTACGATCGGACTTCCGAAATTTCAAACAAATGTGCGTTACTTTCAACACTTGAATATCATAGTAAAACCCGTGGGCAAAAGGTAAAAAGTGATTTGAGTACCCAAAATTACTTTGTAACTTTTCTACATACGAATGAAGGCTCACCTGGGGGATAACCGCTAACCGCTAAGCGAACCCTTCGGTAACCGCAAAAAAGCGACCCCTTACGATCGGACTTCCGAAATTTCAAACAAATGTGCGTTACTTTCAACACTTGAATATCATAGTAAAACCCGTGGGCAAAAGGTAAAAAGTGATTTGAGTACCCAAAATTACTTTGTAACTTTTCTACATACGAATGAAGGCTCACCTGGGGGATAACCGCTAACCGCTAAGCGAACCCTTCGGTAACCGCAAAAAAGCGACCCCTTACGATCGGACTTCCGAAATTTCAAACAAAATGTGCGTTACTTTCAACACTTGAGTATCATAGTAAAACCCGTGGGCAAAAGGTAAAAAGTGATTTGAGTACCCAAAATTACTTTGTAACTTTCTACATACGAATGAAGGCTCACCTGGGGGATAACCGCTAACCGCTAAGCGAACCCTTCGGTAACCGCAAAAAAGCGACCCCTACGATCGGACTTCCGAAATTTCAAACAAAATGTGCGTTACTTTCAACACTTGAATATCATAGTAAAACCCGTGGGCAAAAGGTAAAAAGTGATTTGAGTACCCAAAATTACTTTGTAACTTTTCTACATACGAATGAAGGCTCACCTGGGGGATAACCGCTAACCGCTAAGCGAACCCTTCGGTAACCGCAAAAAAGCGACCCTTACGATCGGACTTCCGAAATTTCAAACATAATGTGCGTTACTTTCAACACTTGATATCAAGTAAAACCCGTGGGCAAAAGGTAAAAAGTGATTTGAGTACCCAAAATTACTTTGTAACTTTCTACATACGAATGAAGGCTCACTGGGGGACCGCTAACCGCTAAGCGAACCCTTCGGTAACCGCAAAAAAGCGACCCCTTACGATCGGACTTCCGAAATTTCAAACATAATGTGCGTTACTTTCAACACTTGAATATCATAGTAAAACCCGTGGGCAAAAGGTAAAAAGTGATTTGAGTACCCAAAATTACTTTGTAACTTTTCTACTAATGAAGGCTCACCTGGGGGATAACCGCTAACCGCTAAGCGAACCCTTCGGTAACCGCAAAAAAGCGACCCCTTACGATCGGACTTCCGAAATTTCAAACAAAATGTGCGTTACTTTCAACACTTGAATATCAAAGTAAAACCGTGGGCAAAAGGTAAAAAGTGATTTGAGTACCCAAAATACTTTGTAACTTTTCTACATACGAATGAAGGCTCACCTGGGGGATAACCGCTAACCGCTAAGCGAACCCTTCGGTAACCGCAAAAAAGCGACCCTTACGATCGGACTTCCGAAATTTCAAAATAATGTGCGTTACTTTCAACACTTGAATATCAAAGTAAAACCCGTGGGCAAAAGGTAAAAAGTGATTTGAGTACCCAAAATTACTTTGTAACTTTTCTACATACGAATGAAGGCTCACCTGGGGGATAACCGCTAACCGCTAAGCGAACCCTTCGGTAACCGCAAAAAAAGCGACCCTTACGATCGGACTTCCGAAATTTCAAACAAATGTGCGTTACTTTCAACACTTGAGTATCATAGTAAAACCCGTGGGCAAAAGGTAAAAAGTGATTTGAGTACCCAAAATTACTTTGTAACTTTTCTACATACGAATGAAGGCTCACCTGGGGGATAACCGCTAACCGCTAAGCGAACCCTTCGGTAACCGCAAAAAAGCGACCCCTTACGATCGGACTTCCGAAATTTCAAACATAATGTGCGTTACTTTCAACACTTGAATATCATAGTAAAACCCGTGGGCAAAAGGTAAAAAGTGATTTGAGTACCCAAAATTACTTTGTAACTTTTCTACATACGAATGAAGGCTCACCTGGGGGATAACCGCTAACCGCTAAGCGAACCCTTCGGTAACCGCAAAAAAGCGACCCCTTACGATCGGACTTCCGAAATTTCAAACAAAATGTGCGTTACTTTCAACACTTGAGTATCATAGTAAAACCCGTGGGGCAAAAGGTAAAAAGTGATTTGAGTACCCAAAATTACTTTGTAACTTTTCTACATACGAATGAAGGCTCACCTGGGGGATAACCGCTAACCGCTAAGCGAACCCTTCGGTAACCGCAAAAAAGCGACCCCTTACGATCGGACTTCCGAAATTTCAAACATAATGTGCGTTACTTTCAACACTTGAATATCAAAGTAAAACCGTGGGCAAAAGGTAAAAAGTGATTGAGTACCCAAAATTACTTTGTACTTTTCTACATACGAATGAAGGCTCACCTGGGGGATAACCGCTAACCGCTAAGCGAACCCTTCGGTAACCGCAAAAAAGCGACCCCTTACGATCGGACTTCCGAAATTTCAAACAAAATGTGCGTTACTTTCAACACTTGAGTATCATAGTAAAACCCGTGGGCAAAAGGTAAAAGTGATTTGAGTACCAAAAATTACTTTGTAACTTTTCTACATACGAATGAAGGCTCACCTGGGGATAACCGCTAACCGCTAAGCGAACCCTTCGGTAACCGCAAAAAAGCGACCCCTTACGATCGGACTTCCGAAATTTCAAACAAAATGTGCGTTACTTTCAACACTTGAATATCAAGTAAAACCCGTGGGCAAAAGGTAAAAAGTGATTTGAGTACCCAAAATTACTTTGTAACTTTTCTACATACGAATGAAGGCTCACCTGGGGGATAACCGCTAACCGCTAAGCGAACCCTTCGGTAACCGCAAAAAAGCGACCCCTTACGATCGGACTTCCGAAATTTCAAACATAATGTGCGTTACTTTCAACACTTGAAATCAAAGTAAAACCCGTGGGCAAAAGGTAAAAAGTGATTTGAGTACCCAAAATTACTTTGTAACTTTTCTACATACGAATGAAGGCTCACCTGGGGGATAACCGCTAACCGCTAAGCGAACCCTTCGGTAACCGCAAAAAAGCGACCCCTTACGATCGGACTTCCGAAATTTCAAACAAAATGTGCGTTACTTTCAACACTTGAGTATCATAGTAAAACCCGTGGGCAAAAGGTAAAAAGTGATTTGAGTACCCAAATTACTTTGTAACTTTTCTACATACGAAT
Source organism: Branchiostoma floridae x Branchiostoma belcheri (assembly GCA_019207045.1). Taxonomy (NCBI): domain Eukaryota; kingdom Metazoa; phylum Chordata; class Leptocardii; order Amphioxiformes; family Branchiostomatidae; genus Branchiostoma; species Branchiostoma floridae x Branchiostoma belcheri. Next base: position 16,102,401 of record CM033032.1, on the reverse strand, counting down.
GAAGGCTCCTGGGGGATAACCGCTAACCGCTAAGCGAACCCTTCGGTAACCGCAAAAAAAGCGACCCTTACGATCGGACTTCCGAAATTTCAAAAAATGTGCGTTACTTTCAACACTTGAATAAAAGTAAAACCCGTGGGCAAAAGGTAAAAAGTGATTTGAGTACCCAAAATTACTTTGTAACTTTTCTACATACGAATGAAGGCTCACCTGGGGGATAACCGCTAACCGCTAAGCGAACCCTTCGGTAACCGCAAAAAAGCGACCCCTTACGATCGGACTTCCGAAATTTCAAACATAATGTGCGTTACTTTCAACACTTGAGTATCATAGTAAAACCCGTGGCAAAAGGTAAAAAGTGATTTGAGTACCCAAAATTACTTTGTAACTTTTCTACATACGAATGAAGGCTCACCTGGGGGATAACCGCTAACCGCTAAGCGAACCCTTCGGTAACCGCAAAAAAGCGACCCCTTACGATCGGACTTCCGAAATTTCAAACATAATGTGCGTTACTTTCAACACTTGAATATCAAAGTAAAACCGTGGGCAAAGGTAAAAAGTGATTTGAGTACCCAAAATTACTTTGTAACTTTTCTACATACGATAAAGGCTCACCTGGGGGATAACCGCTAACCGCTAAGCGAACCCTTCGGTAACCGCAAAAAAGCGACCCCTTACGATCGGACTTCCGAAATTTCAAACATAATGTGCGTTACTTTCAACACTTGATATCAAAGTAAAAACCGTGGGCAAAAGGTAAAAAGTGATTTGAGTACCCAAAATTACTTTGTAACTTTTCTACATACGAATGAAGGCTCACCTGGGGGATAACGCTAACCGCTAAGCGAACCTTCGGTAACCGCAAAAAAGCGACCCCTTACGATCGGACTTCCGAAATTTCAAACATAATGTGCGTTACTTTCAACACTTGAGTATCATAGTAAAACCCGTGGGCAAAAGGTAAAAAGTGATTGAGTACCCAAAATTACTTTGTAACTTTTCTACATACGAATGAAGGCTCACCTGGGGGATAACGCTAAACGCTAAGCGAACCCTTCGGTAACCGCAAAAAAGCGACCCTTACGATCGGACTTCGAAATTTCAAAAATAATGTGCGTTACTTTCAACACTTGAGTATCATAGTAAAACCCGTGGGCAAAGGTAAAAAGTGATTTGAGTACCCAAAATTACTTTGTAATTTTCTACATACGAATGAAGGCTCACCTGGGGGATAACCGCTAACCGCTAAGCGAACCCTTCGGTAACCGCAAAAAAGCGACCCCTTACGATCGACTTCCGAAATTTCAAACATAATGTGCGTTACTTTCAACACTTGATATCAAAGTAAAACCCGTGGGCAAAAGGTAAAAAGTGATTTGAGTACCACAAATTACTTTGTAACTTTTCTACATACGAATGAAGGCTCACCTGGGGGATAACCGCTAACCGCTAAGCGAACCCTTCCGGTAACCGCAAAAAAGCGACCCCCTTACGATCGGACTTCCGAAATTTCAAACATAATGTGCGTTACTTTCAACACTGAGTATCATAGTAAAACCCGTGGGCAAAAGGTTAAAAAGTGATTTGAGTACCCAAAATTACTTTGTAACTTTTCTACATACGAATGAAGGCTCACCTGGGGGATAACCGCTAACCGCTAAGCGAACCCTTCGGTAACCGCAAAAAAGCGACCCCTACGATCGGACTTCCGAAATTTCAAACAAAATGTGCGTTACTTTCAAACTTGAGTATCATAGTAAAACCCGTGGGCAAAAGGTAAAAGTGATTTGAGTACCCAAAATACTTTGTAACTTTTCTACATACGAATGAAGGCTCACCTGGGGGATAACCGCTAACCGCTAAGCGAACCCTTCGGTAACCGCAAAAAGCGACCCCTTACGACGGACTTCCGAAATTTCAAACAAAATGTGCGTTACTTTCAACACTGAGTATCATAGTAAAACCGTGGGCAAAAGGTAAAAAGTGATTTGAGTACCCAAAATTACTTTGTAACTTTTCTACATACGAATGAAGGCTCACCTGGGGGATAACCGCTATCCGCGAAAAGCGAACCCTTCGGTAACCGCAAAAAAGCGACCCCTTACGATCGGAACTCCGAAATTTCAAACAAAATGTGCGTTACTTTCAACACTTGATATCATAGTAAAACCCGTGGGCCAAAAGGTAAAAAGTGATTTGAGTACCCAAAAATTACTTTGTAACTTTTCTACATCAGAAGAAGGCTCACCTGGGGGATAACCGCTAACCGCTAAGCGAACCCTTCGGTAACGCAAAAAAGCGACCCCTTACGATCGGACTTCCGAAATTTCAAACAAAATGTGCGTTACTTTC
>CM033032.1:15928593-16098046 GCA_019207045.1 Branchiostoma floridae x Branchiostoma belcheri | reverse complement strand
CCTGGGGGATAAACCGCTAACCGCTAAGCGAACCCTTCGGTAACCGCAAAAAAAGCGGACCCCTTACGATCGGACTTCCGAAATTTCAAACAAAATGTGCGTTACTTTCAACACTTGAATATATAGTAAAACCCGTGGGCAAAAGTAAAAAGTGATTTGAGTACCCAAATTACTTTGTAACTTTTCTACATACGAATGAAGGCTCACCTGGGGGATAACCGCTAACCGCCTAAGCGAACCCTTCGGTAACCGCAAAAAAGCGACCCCTTACGATCGGACTTCCGAAATTTCAAACAAAATGTGCGTTACTTTCAACACTTGAATATCATAGTAAAACCCGTGGGCAAAAGGTAAAAAGTGATTTGAGTACCCCAAAATTACTTTGTAACTTTCTACATACGAATGAAGGCTCACCTGGGGGATAACCGCTAACCGCTAAGCGAACCCTTCGGTAACCGCAAAAAAGCGACCCTTACGATCGGACTTCCGAAATTTCAAACATAATGTGCGTTACTTTCAACACTTGAATATCATAGTAAAACCCGTGGGCAAAAGGTAAAAGTGATTTGAGTACCCAAAATTACTTTGTAACTTTTCTACATACGAATGAAGGCTCACCTGGGGGATAACCGCTAACCGCTAAGCGAACCCTTCGGTAACGCAAAAAAAGCGACCCCTTACGATCGGACTTCCGAAATTTCAAACAAAATGTGCGTTACTTTCAACACTTGAATATCATAGTAAAACCCGTGGGCAAAAGGTAAAAGTGATTTGAGTACCCAAAATTACTTTGTAACTTTTCTACATACGAATGAAGGCTCACCTGGGGGATAACCGCTAACCGCTAAGCGAACCCTTCGGTAACCGCAAAAAGCGACCCCTTACGATCGGACTTCCGAAATTTCAAACAAATGTGCGTTACTTTCAACACTTGAGTATCATAGTAAAACCCGTGGGCAAAAGGTAAAAAGTGATTTGAGTACCCAAAATTACTTTGTAACTTTTCTACATACGAATGAAGGCTCACCTGGGGATAACCGCTAACCGCTAAGCGAACCCTTCGGTAACCGCAAAAAAGCGACCCCTTACGATCGGACTTCCGAAATTTCAAACAAAATGTGCGTTACTTTCAACACTTGATATCAAAGTAAAACCCGTGGGCAAAAGGTAAAAAGTGATTTGAGTACCCAAATTACTTTGTAACTTTTCTACATACGAATGAAGGCTCACCTGGGGGATAACCGCTAAGCGAACCCTTCGGTAACCCAAAAAAGCGACCCCTTACGATCGGACTTCCGAAATTTCAAACAAAATGTGCGTTACTTTCAACACTTGAGTATCATAGTAAAACCCGTGGGCAAAAGTAAAAAGTGATTTGAGTACCCAAAATTACTTTGTAACTTTTCTACATACGAATGAAGGCTCACCTGGGGGATAACCGCTAACCGCTAAGCGAACCCTTCGGTAACCGCAAAAAAGCGACCCCTTACGATCGGACTTCCGAAATTCAAACATAATGTGCGTTACTTTCAACACTTGAATATCAAAGTAAAACCCGTGGGCAAAAGGTAAGAAGTGATTTGAGTACCCAATTACTTTGTAACTTTTCTACATACGAATGAAGGCTCACCTGGGGGATAACCGCTAACCGCTAAGCGAACCCTTCGGTAACCGCAAAAAAGCGACCCCTTACGATCGGACTTCCGAAATTTCAAACATAATGTGCGTTACTTTCAACACTTGAATATCATAGTAAACCCGTGGGCAAAAGGTAAAAAGTGATTTGAGTACCCAAAATTACTTTGTAACTTTTCTACATACGACTGAAGGCTCACCTGGGGGATAACCGCTAACCGCTAAGCGAACCCTTCGGTAACCGCAAAAAAGCGACCCCTTACGATCGGACTTCCGAAATTTCAAACAAATGTGCGTTACTTTCAACACTTGAATATCATAGTAAAACCCGTGGGCAAAAGGTAAAAAGTGATTTGAGTACCCAAAATTACTTTGTAACTTTTCTACATACGAATGAAGGCTCACCTGGGGGATAACCGCTAACCGCTAAGCGAACCCTTCGGTAACCGCAAAAAAGCGACCCCTTACGATCGGACTTCCGAAATTTCAAACAAAATGTGCGTTACTTTCAACACTTGAGTATCATAGTAAAACCCGTGGGCAAAAGGTAAAAAGTGATTTGAGTACCCAAAATTACTTTGTAACTTTTCTACATAGAATGAAGGCTCACCTGGGGGATAACCGCTAACCGCTAAGCGAACCCTTCGGTAACCGCAAAAAAGCGACCCCTTACGATCGGACTTCCGAAATTTCAAACAAAATGTGCGTTACTTTCAACACTTGAATATCAAGTAAAACCCGTGGGCAAAAGGTAAAAAGTGATTTGAGTACCCAAAATTACTTTGTAACTTTTCTACATACGAATGAAGGCTCACCTGGGGGATAACCGCTAACCGCTAAGCGAACCCTTCGGTAACCGCAAAAAAGCGACCCCTTACGATCGGACTTCCGAAATTTCAAACAAAATGTGCGTTACTTTCAACACTTGAATATCAAAGTAAAACCCGTGGGCAAAAGGTAAAAAGTGATTTGAGTACCCAAAATTACTTTGTAACTTTTCTACATACGAATGAAGGCTCACCTGGGGGATAACCGCAAACCGCTAAGCGAACCCTTCGGTAACCGAAAAAAGCGACCCCTTACGATCGGACTTCCGAAATTTCAAACAAAATGTGCGTTACTTTCAACACTTGAATATCAAAGTAAACCCGTGGGCAAAAGGTAAAAAGTGATTTGAGTACCCAAAATTACTTTGTAACTTTTCTACATACGAATGAAGGCTCACCTGGGGCATAACCGCTAACCGCTAAGCGAACCCTTCGGTAACCGCAAAAAAGCGACCCCTTACGATCGGACTTCCGAAATTTCAAACAAAATGTGCGTTACTTTCAACACTTGAGTATCATAGTAAAACCCGTGGGCAAAAGTAAAAGTGATTTGAGTACCCAAAATTACTTTGTTACTTTTCTACATACGAATGAAGGCTCACCTGGGGAATAACCGCTAACCGCTAAGCGAACCCTTCGGTAACCGCAAAAAAGCGACCCCTTACGATCGGACTTCCGAAATTTCAAACAAAATGTGCGTTACTTTCAACACTTGAGTATCATAGTAAAACCCGTGGGCAAAAGGTAAAAAGTGATTTGAGTACCCAAAATTACTTTGTAACTTTTCTACATACGAATGAAGGCTCACCTGGGGGATAACCGCTAACCGCTAAGCGAACCCTTCGGTAACCGCAAAAAAGCGACCCCTTACGATCGGACTTCCGAAATTTCAAACAAAATGTGCGTTACTTTCAACACTTGAGTATCATAGTAAAACCCGTGGGCAAAAGGTAAAAAGTGATTTGAGTACCCAAAATTACTTTGTAACTTTTCTACATACGAATGAAGGCTCACCTGGGGATAACCGCTAACCGCTAAGCGAACCCTTCGGTAACCGCAAAAAGCGACCCCTTACGATCGGACTTCCGAAATTTCAAACAAAATGTGCGTTACTTTCAACACTTGAGTATCATAGTAAAACCCGTGGGCAAAACTTAAAAAGTGATTTGAGTACCCAAAATTACTTTGTTACTTTTCTACATACGAATGAAGGCTCACCTGGGGATAACCGCTAACCGCTAAGCGAACCCTTCGGTAACCGCAAAAAAGCGACCCCTTACGATCGGACTTCCGAAATTTCAAACAAAATGTGCGTTACTTTCAACACTTGAGTATCATAGTAAAACCCGTGGGCAAAAGGTAAAAAGTGATTTGAGTACCCAAAATTACTTTGTAACTTTTCTACATACGAATGGAGGCTCACCTGGGGGATAACCGCTAACCGCTAAGCGAACCCTTCGGTAACCGCAAAAAAGCGACCCCTTACGATCGGACTTCCGAAATTTCAAACAAATGTGCGTTACTTTCAACACTTGAATATCAAAGTAAAACCCGTGGGCAAAAGGTAAAAAGTGATTTGAGTACCCAAAATTACTTTGTAACTTTCTACATACGAATGAAGGCTCACCTGGGGGATAACCGCTAACCGCTAAGCGAACCCTTCGGTAACCGCAAAAAAGCGACCCTTTACGATCGGACTTCCGAAATTTCAAACAAAATGTGCGTTACTTTCAACACTTGATATCATAGTAAAACCCGTGGGCAAAAGGTAAAAAGTGATTTGAGTACCCAAAATTACTTTGTAACTTTTCTACATACGAATGAAGGCTCACCTGGGGCATAACCGCTAACCGCTAAGCGAACCCTTCGGTAACCGCAAAAAAGCGACCCCTTACGATCGGACTTCCGAAATTTCAAACAAAATGTGCGTTACTTTCAACACTTGAGTATCATAGTAAAACCCGTGGGCAAAACTAAAAAGTGATTTGAGTACCCAAAATTACTTTGTTACTTTTCTACATACGAATGAAGGCTCACCTGGGGGATAACCGCTAACCGCTAAGCGAACCCTTCGGTAACCGCAAAAAAGCGCCCCTTACGATCGGACTTCCGAAATTTCAAACAAAATGTGCGTTACTTTCAACACTTGAGTATCATAGTAAAACCCGTGGGCAAAAGGTAAAAAGTGATTTGAGTACCCAAAATTACTTTGTAACTTTTCTACATACGAATGAAGGCTCACCTGGGGGATAACCGCTAAGCGCTAAGCGAACCCTTCGGTAACCGCAAAAAAGCGACCCCTTACGATCGGACTTCCGAAATTTCAAACAAAATGTGCGTTACTTTCAACACTTGAGTATCATAGTAAAACCCGTGGGCAAAAGGTAAAAAGTGATTTGAGTACCCAAAATTACTTTGTAACTTTTCTACATACGAATGAAGGCTCACCTGGGGGATAACCGCTAACCGCTAAGCGAACCCTTCGGTAACCGCAAAAAAGCGACCCCTTACGATCGGACTTCCGAAATTTCAAACAAAATGTGCGTTACTTTCAACACTTGAGTATCATAGTAAAACCCGTGGGCAAAAGGTAAAAAGTGATTTGAGTACCCAAAATTACTTTGTTACTTTTCTACATACGAATGAAGGCTCACCTGGGGGATAACCGCTAACCGCTAAGCGAACCCTTCGGTAACCGCAAAAAAGCGACCCCTTACGATCGGACTTCCGAAATTTCAAACAAAATGTGCGTTACTTTCAACACTTGAATATCATAGTAAAACCCGTGGGCAAAAGGTTAAAAGTGATTTGAGTACCCAAAATTACTTTGTAACTTTTCTACATACGAATGAAGGCTCACCTGGGGGATAACCGCTAACCGCTAAGCGAACCCTTCGGTAACCGCAAAAAAGCGACCCCTTACGATCGGACTTCCGAAATTTCAAACAAATGTGCGTTACTTTCAACACTTGAGTATCATAGTAAAACCCGTGGGCAAAAGGTAAAAAGTGATTTGAGTACCCAAAATTACTTTGTAACTTTTCTACATACGAATGAAGGCTCACCTGGGAGATAACCGCTCAGCGAACCCTTCGGTAACCGCAAAAAAGCGACCCCTTACGATCGGACTTCCGAAATTTCAAACATAATGTGCGTTACTTTAACACTTGAATATCAAAGTAAAACCCATGGGCAAAAGGTAAAAAGTGATTTGAGTACCCAAAATTACTTTGTAACTTTTCTACATACGAATGAAGGCTCACCTGGGGGATAACCGCTAACCGCTAAGCGAACCCTTCGGTAACCGCAAAAAAGCGACCCCTTACGATCGGACTTCCGAAATTTCAAACAAAATGTGCGTTACTTTCAACACTTGAATATCATAGTAAAACCCGTGGGCAAAAGGTAAAAAGTGATTTGAGTACCCAAAATTACTTTGTAACTTTTCTACATACGAATGAAGGCTCACCTGGGGGATAACCGCTAACCGCTAAGCGAACCCTTCGGTAACCGCAAAAAAGCGACCCCTTACGATCGGACTTCCGAAATTTCAAACATAATGTGCGTTACTTTTAACACTTGAATATCAAAGTAAAACCCGTGGGCAAAAGGTAAAAAGTGATTTGAGTACCCAAAATTACTTTGTAACTTTTCTACATACGAATGAAGGCTCACCTGGGGGATAACCGCTAAGCGAACCCTTCGGTAACCGCAAAAAAGCGACCCCTTACGATCGGACTTCCGAAATTTCAAACAAAATGTGCGTTACTTTCAACACTTGAATATCATAGTAAAACCCGTGGGCAAAAGGTAAAAAGTGATTTGAGTACCCAAAATTACTTTGTAACTTTTCTACATACGAATGAAGGCTCACCTGGGGGATAACCGCTAACCGCTAAGCGAACCCTTCGGTAACCGCAAAAAAGCGACCCCTTACGATCGGACTTCCGAAATTTCAAACAAAATGTGCGTTACTTTCAACACTTGAGTATCATAGTAAAACCCGTGGGCAAAGGTAAAAAGTGATTTGAGTACCCAAAATTACTTTGTAACTTTTCTACATACGAATGAAGGCTCACCTGGGGGATAACCGCTAACCGCTAAGCGAACCCTTCGGTAACCGCAAAAAAGCGACCCCTTACGATCGGACTTCCGAAATTTCAAACATAATGTGCGTTACTTTCAACACTTGAATATCATAGTAAAACCCGTGGGCAAAAGGTAAAAAGTGATTTGAGTACCCAAAATTACTTTGTACTTTTCTACATACGAATGAAGGCTCACCTGGGGGATAACCGCTAACCGCTAAGCGAACCCTTCGGTAACCGCAAAAAAGCGACCCCTTACGATCGGACTTCCGAAATTTCAAACAAATGTGCGTTACTTTCAACACTTGAGTATCATAGTAAAACCCGTGGGCAAAAGGTAAAAAGTGATTTGAGTACCCAAAATTACTTTGTAACTTTTCTACATACGAATGAAGGCTCACCTGGGGGATAACCGCTAACCGCTAAGCGAACCCTTCGGTAACCGCAAAAAAGCGACCCCTTACGATCGGACTTCCGAAATTTCAAACATAATGTGCGTTACTTTCAACACTTGAATATCATAGTAAAACCCGTGGGCAAAAGGTAAAAAGTGATTTGAGTACCCAAAATTACTTTGTAACTTTTCTACATACGAATGAAGGCTCACCTGGGGGATAACCGCTAACCGCTAAGCGAACCCTTCGGTAACCGCAAAAAAGCGACCCCTTACGATCGGACTTCCGAAATTTCAAACAAAATGTGCGTTACTTTCAACACTTGAATATCATAGTAAAACCCGTGGGCAAAAGGTAAAAAGTGATTTGAGTACCCAAAATTACTTTGTAACTTTTCTACATACGAATGAAGGCTCACCTGGGGGATAACCGCTAACCGCTAAGCGAACCCTTCGGTAACCGCAAAAAAGCGACCCCTTACGATCGGACTTCCGAAATTTCAAACAAAATGTGCGTTACTTTCAACACTTGAGTATCATAGTAAAACCCGTGGGCAAAAGGTAAAAAGTGATTTGAGTACCCAAAATTACTTTGTAACTTTTCTACATACGAATGAAGGCTCACCTGGGGGATAACCGCTAACCGCTAAGTGAACCCTTCGGTAACCGCAAAAAAGCGACCCCTTACGATCGGACTTCCGAAATTTCAAACATAATGTGCGTTACTTTCAACACTTGAATATCATAGTAAAACCCGTGGGCAAAAGGTAAAAAGTGATTTGAGTACCCAAAATTACTTTGTAACTTTTCTACATACGAATGAAGGCTCACCTGGGGGATAACCGCTAACCGCTAAGCGAACCCTTCGGTAACCGCAAAAAAGCGACCCCTTACGATCGGACTTCCGAAATTTCAAACAAAATGTGCGTTACTTTCAACACTTGAGTATCATAGTAAAACCCGTGGGCAAAAGGTAAAAAGTGATTTGAGTACCCAAAATTACTTTGTAACTTTTCTACATACGAATGAAGGCTCACCTGGGGGATAACCGCTAACCGCTAAGCGAACCCTTCGGTAACCGCAAAAAAGCGACCCCTTACGATCGGACTTCCGAAATTTCAAACATAATGTGCGTTACTTTCAACACTTGAATATCATAGTAAAACCCGTGGGCAAAAGGTAAAAAGTGATTTGAGTACCCAAAATTACTTTGTAACTTTTCTACATACGAATGAAGGCTCACCTGGGGGATAACCGCTAACCGCTAAGCGAACCCTTCGGTAACCGCAAAAAAGCGACCCCTTACGATCGGACTTCCGAAATTTCAAACAAAATGTGCGTTACTTTCAACACTTGAATATCATAGTAAAACCCGTGGGCAAAAGGTAAAAAGTGATTTGAGTACCCAAAATTACTTTGTAACTTTTCTACATACGAATGAAGGCTCACCTGGGGGATAACCGCTAACCGCTAAGCGAACCCTTCGGTAACCGCAAAAAAGCGACCCCTTACGATCGGACTTCCGAAATTTCAAACAAAATGTGCGTTACTTTCAACACTTGAGTATCATAGTAAAACCCGTGGGCAAAAGGTAAAAAGTGATTTGAGTACCCAAAATTACTTTGTAACTTTTCTACATACGAATGAAGGCTCACCTGGGGATAACCGCTAACCGCTAAGCGAACCCTTCGGTAACCGCAAAAAAGCGACCCCTTACGATCGGACTTCCGAAATTTCAAACAAAATGTGCGTTACTTTCAACACTTGATATCAAAGTAAAACCCGTGGGCAAAAGGTAAAAAGTGATTTGAGTACCCAAAATTACTTTGTAACTTTTCTACATACGAATGAAGGCTCACCTGGGGGATAACCGCTAAGCGAACCCTTCGGTAACCGCAAAAAAGCGACCCCTTACGATCGGACTTCCGAAATTTCAAACAAAATGTGCGTTACTTTCAACACTTGAGTATCATAGTAAAACCCGTGGGCAAAAGGTAAAAAGTGATTTGAGTACCCAAAATTACTTTGTAACTTTTCTACATACGAATGAAGGCTCACCTGGGGGATAACCGCTAACCGCTAAGCGAACCCTTCGGTAACCGCAAAAAAGCGACCCCTTACGATCGGACTTCCGAAATTCAAACATAATGTGCGTTACTTTCAACACTTGAATATCAAAGTAAAACCCGTGGGCAAAAGGTAAGAAGTGATTTGAGTACCCAAATTACTTTGTAACTTTTCTACATACGAATGAAGGCTCACCTGGGGGATAACCGCTAACCGCTAAGCGAACCCTTCGGTAACCGCAAAAAAGCGACCCCTTACGATCGGACTTCCGAAATTTCAAACATAATGTGCGTTACTTTCAACACTTGAATATCATAGTAAAACCCGTGGGCAAAAGGTAAAAAGTGATTTGAGTACCCAAAATTACTTTGTAACTTTTCTACATACGACTGAAGGCTCACCTGGGGGATAACCGCTAACCGCTAAGCGAACCCTTCGGTAACCGCAAAAAAGCGACCCCTTACGATCGGACTTCCGAAATTTCAAACAAAATGTGCGTTACTTTCAACACTTGAATATCATAGTAAAACCCGTGGGCAAAAGGTAAAAGGTGATTTGAGTACCCAAAATTACTTTCTAACTTTTCTACATACGAATGAAGGCTCACCTGGGGGATAACCGCTAACCGCTAAGCGAACCCTTCGGTAACCGCAAAAAACCGACCCCTTACGATCGGACTTCCGAAATTTCAAACAAAATGTGCGTTACTTTCAACACTTGAGTATCATAGTAAAACCCGTGGGCAAAAGGTAAAAAGTGATTTGAGTACCCAAAATTACTTTGTAACTTTTCTACATACGAATGGAGGCTCACCTGGGGGATAACCGCTAACCGCTAAGCGAACCCTTCGGTAACCGCAAAAAAGCGACCCCTTACGATCGGACTTCCGAAATTTCAAACATAATGTGCGTTACTTTCAACACTTGAATATCAAAGTAAAACCCGTGGGCAAAAGGTAAAAAGTGATTTGAGTACCCAAAATTACTTTGTAACTTTTCTACATACGAATGAAGGCTCACCTGGGGGATAACCGCTAACCGCTAAGCGAACCCTTCGGTAACCGAAAAAAGCGACCCCTTACGATCGGACTTCCGAAATTTCAAACAAAATGTGCGTTACTTTCAACACTTGAATATCAAAGTAAAACCCGTGGGCAAAAGGTAAAAGTGATTTGAGTACCCAAAATTACTTTGTAACTTTTCTACATACGAATGAAGGCTCACCTGGGGGATAACCGCTAACCGCTAAGCGAACCCTTCGGTAACCGAAAAAAGCGACCCCTTACGATCGGACTTCCGAAATTTCAAACAAAATGTGCGTTACTTTCAACACTTGAATATCAAAGTAAAACCCGTGGGCAAAAGGTAAAAAGTGATTTGAGTACCCAAAATTACTTTGTAACTTTTCTACATACGAATGAAGGCTCACCTGGGGATAACCGCTAACCGCTAAGCGAACCCTTCGGTAACCGCAAAAAAGCGACCCCTTACGATCGGACTTCCGAAATTTCAAACAAAATGTGCGTTACTTTCAACACTTGAGTATCATAGTAAAACCCGTGGGCAAAACTTAAAAAGTGATTTGAGTACCCAAAATTACTTTGTAACTTTTCTACATACGAATGAAGGCTCACCTGGGGGATAACCGCTAACCGCTAAGCGAACCCTTCGGTAACCGCAAAAAAGCGACCCCTTACGATCGGACTTCCGAAATTTCAAACAAAATGTGCGTTACTTTCAACACTTGAGTATCATAGTAAAACCCGTGGGCAAAAGGTAAAAAGTGATTTGAGTACCCAAAATTACTTTGTAACTTTTCTACATACGAATGAAGGCTCATCTGGGGGATAACCGCTAACCGCTAAGCGAACCCTTCGGTAACCGCAAAAAAGCGACCCCTTACGATCGGACTTCCGAAATTTCAAACAAATGTGCGTTACTTTCAACACTTGAGTATCATAGTAAAACCCGTGGGCAAAAGGTAAAAAGTGATTTGAGTACCCAAAATTACTTTCTAACTTTTCTACATACGAATGAAGGCTCACCTGGGGGATAACCGCTAACCGCTAAGCGAACCCTTCGGTAACCGCAAAAAGCGACCCCTTACGATCGGACTTCCGAAATTTCAAACAAAATGTGCGTTACTTTCAACACTTGAGTATCATAGTAAAACCCGTGGGCAAAAGTAAAAAGTGATTTGAGTACCCAAAATTACTTTGTAACTTTTCTACATACGAATGAAGGCTCACCTGGGGGATAACCGCTAACCGCTAAGCGAACCCTTCGGTAACCGCAAAAAAGCGACCCCTTACGATCGGACTTCCGAAATTTCAAACAAAATGTGCGTTACTTTCAACACTTGAGTATCATAGTAAAACCCGTGGGCAAAAGGTAAAAAGTGATTTGAGTACCCAAAATTACTTTGTAACTTTTCTACATACGAATGGAGGCTCACCTGGGGGATAACCGCTAACCGCTAAGCGAACCCTTCGGTAACCGCAAAAAAGCGACCCCTTACGATCGGACTTCCGAAATTTCAAACATAATGTGCGTTACTTTCAACACTTGAATATCAAAGTAAAACCCGTGGGCAACAGGTAAAAGTGATTTGAGTACCCAAAATTACTTTCTAACTCTTCTACATACGAATGAAGGCTCACCTGGGGGATAACCGCAACCGCTAAGCGAACCCTTCGGTAACCGAAAAAAGCGACCCTTACGATCGGACTTCCGAAATTTCAAACAAATGTGCGTTACTTTCAACACTTGAATATCAAGTAAAACCCGTGGGCAAAAGGTAAAAAGTGATTTGAGTACCCAAAATTACTTTGTAACTTTTCTACATACGAATGAAGGCTCACCTGGGGCATAACCGCTAACCGCTAAGCGAACCCTTCGGTAACCGCAAAAAAGCGACCCCTTACGATCGGACTTCCGAAATTTCAAACAAAATGTGCGTTACTTTCAACACTTGAGTATCATAGTAAAACCCGTGGGCAAAACTTAAAAAGTGATTTGAGTACCCAAAATTACTTTGTTACTTTTCTACATACGAATGAAGGCTCACCTGGGGGATAACCGCTAACCGCTAAGCGAACCCTTCGGTAACCGCAAAAAAGCGCCCCCTTACGATCGGACTTCCGAAATTTCAAACAAATGTGCGTTACTTTCAACACTTGAGTATCATAGTAAAACCCGTGGGCAAAAGGTAAAAAGTGATTTGAGTACCCAAAATTACTTTGTAACTTTTCTACATACGAATGAAGGCTCACCTGGGGGATAACCGCTAAGCGCTAAGCGAACCCTTCGGTAACCGCAAAAAAGCGACCCCTTACGATCGGACTTCCGAAATTTCAAACAAAATGTGCGTTACTTTCAACACTTGAGTATCATAGTAAAACCCGTGGGCAAAAGGTAAAAAGTGATTTGAGTACCCAAAATTACTTTGTAACTTTTCTACATACGAATGAAGGCTCACCTGGGGGATAACCGCTAACCGCTAAGCGAACCCTTCGGTAACCGCAAAAAAGCGACCCCTTACGATCGGACTTCCGAAATTTCAAACAAATGTGCGTTACTTTCAACACTTGAGTATCATAGTAAAACCCGTGGGCAAAAGGTAAAAAGTGATTTGAGTACCCAAAATTACTTTGTTACTTTTCTACATACGAATGAAGGCTCACCTGGGGGATAACCGCTAACCGCTAAGCGAACCCTTCGGTAACCGCAAAAAAGCGACCCCTTACGATCGGACTTCCGAAATTTCAAACAAAATGTGCGTTACTTTCAACACTTGAATATCATAGTAAAACCCGTGGCAAAACTAAAAAGTGATTTGAGTACCCAAAATTACTTTGTAACTTTTCTACATACGAATGAAGGCTCACCTGGGGGATAACCGCTAACCGCTAAGCGAACCCTTCGGTAACCGCAAAAAAGCGACCCCTTACGATCGGACTTCCGAAATTTCAAACAAAATGTGAGTTACTTTCAACACTTGAGTATCATAGTAAAACCCGTGGGCAAAAGGTAAAAAGTGATTTGAGTACCCAAAATTACTTTGTAACTTTTCTACATACGAATGAAGGCTCACCTGGGAGATAACCGCTCAGCGAACCCTTCGGTAACCGCAAAAAAGCGACCCCTTACGATCGGACTTCCGAAATTTCAAACATAATGTGCGTTACTTTTAACACTTGAATATCAAAGTAAAACCCATGGGCAAAGGTAAAAAGTGATTTGAGTACCCAAAATTACTTTGTAACTTTTCTACATACGAATGAAGGCTCACCTGGGGGATAACCGCTAACCGCTGAGCGAACCCTTCGGTAACCGCAAAAAAGCGACCCCTTACGATCGGACTTCCGAAATTTCAAACAAAATGTGCGTTACTTTCAACACTTGAGTATCATAGTAAAACCCGTGGGCAAAAGGTAAGAAGTGATTTGAGTACCCAAAATTACTTTCTAACTTTTCTACATACGAATGAAGGCTCACCTGGGGATAACCGCTAACCGCTAAGCGAACCCTTCGGTAACCACAAAAAAGCGACCCCTTACGATCGGACTTCCGAAATTTCAAACAAAATGTGCGTTACTTTCAACACTTGAGTATCATAGTAAAACCCGTGGGCAAAAGGTAAGAAGTGATTTGAGTACCCAAAATTACTTTCTAACTTTTCTACATACGAATGAAGGCTCACCTGGGGGATAACCGCTAAGCGAACCCGTCGGTAACCGCAAAAAAGCGACCCCTTACGATCGGACTTCCGAAATTCAAACAAAATGTGCGTTACTTTCAACACTTGAATATCAAAGTAAAACCCGTGGGCAAAAGGTAAAAAGTGATTTGAGTACCCAAAATTACTTTGTAACTTTTCAACATACGAATGAAGGCTCACCTGGGGATAACCGCTAACCGCTAAGCGAACCTTCGGTAACCGCAAAAAAGCGACCCCTTACGATCGGACTTCCGAAATTTCAAACAAAATGTGAGTTACTTTCAACACTTGAGTATCATAGTAAAACCCGTGGGCAAAAGGTAAAAAGTGATTTGAGTACCCAAAATTACTTTGTAACTTTTCTACATACGAATAAAGGCTCACCTGGGGGATAACCGCTAACCGCTAAGCGAACCCTTCGGTAACCGCAAAAAAGCGACCCCTTACGATCGGACTTCCGAAATTTCAAACAAAATGTGCGTTACTTTCAACACTTGAGTATCAAAGTAAACCCGTGGGCAAAAGGTAAAAAGTGATTTGAGTACCCAAAATTACTTTGTAACTTTTCTACATACGAATGAAGGCTCACCTGGGGGATAACCGCTAAGCGAACCCTTCGGTAACCGAAAAAAGCGACCCCTTACGATCGGACTTCCGAAATTTCAAACAAAATGTGCGTTACTTTCAACACTTGAATATCATAGTAAAACCCGTGGGCAAAAGGTAAAAAGTGATTTGAGTACCCAAAATTACTTTCTAACTTTTCTACATACGAATGAAGGCTCACCTGGGGGATAACCGCTAACCGCTAAGCGAACCCTTCGGTAACCGCAAAAAAGCGACCCCTTACGATCGGACTTCCGAAATTTCAAACAAAATGTGCGTTACTTTCAACACTTGAGTATCATAGTAAAACCCGTGGGCAAAAGGTAAAAAGTGATTTGAGTACCCAAAATTACTTTGTAACTTTTCTACATAAGAATGGAGGCTCATCTGGGGGATAACCGCTAACCGCTAAGCGAACCCTTCGGTAACCGCAAAAAAGCGACCCCTTACGATCGGACTTCCGAAATTTCAAACAAAATGTGCGTTACTTTCAACACTTGAGTATCATAGTAAAACCCGTGGGCAAAAGGTAAAAAGTGATTTGAGTACCCAAAATTACTTTGTAACTTTTCTACATAAGAATGGAGGCTCATCTGGGGATAACCGCTAACCGCTAAGCGAACCCTTCGGTAACCGCAAAAAAGCGACCCCTTACGATCGGACTTTCGAAATTTCAAACAAAATGTGCGTTACTTTCAACACTTGAATATCAAAGTAAAACCCGTGGGCAAAAGGTAAAAAGTGATTTGAATACCCAAAATTACTTTGTAACTTTTCTACATACGAATGAAGGCTCACCTGGGGGATAACCGCTAACCGCTAAGCGAACCCTTCGGTAACCGCAAAAAAGCGCCCCCTTACGATCGGACTTCCGAAATTTCAAACAAAATGTGCGTTACTTTCAACACTTGAGTATCATAGTAAAACCCGTGGGCAAAAGGTAAAAAGTGATTTGAGTACCCAAATTACTTTGTAACTTTTCTACATACGAATGAAGGCTCACCTGGGGGATAACCGCTAACCGCTCAGCGAACCCTTCGGTAACCGCAAAAAAGCGACCCCTTACGATCGGACTTCCGAAATTTCAAACATAATGTGCGTTACTTTCAACACTTGAATATTATAGTTTCCGCAATTTTAAAAGTTATTCGGGAGGGTGGAACTTGGTATCGTTGGAAAGGTCCCTTGGTGGGGAAGTATAATCCACAAACATCAAAATTATATTGTACATTGTTGCCGAGATATTCTCGGAGATAGGTCCACCTTAGCTTACCGCTACGTAACCATTACGCGTGTACATAGGCCTGAGATTCCGCAATCTTAAAAGTTATTCCGCTGGGTCGAACTTGGTATCGTTGGAAAGGTCTCTTGGTGGGGAATTATAATCCACAAACCGCAAAATCATATTGTACATTGTTGCCGAGATATTCTCGGAGATAGGTCCACCTTAGCTTACCGCTACGTAACCATTACGCGTGTACATACGCCTGAGATTCCGCAATCTTAAAAGTTATTCGGGAGGATGGAACTTGGTATCGTTGGAAAGGTCCCTTGGTGGGGAATTATAATCCACCAACCGCAAAATTATATTGTACATTGTTGCCGAGATATTCTCGGAGATAGGTCCACCTTAGCTTACCGCTACGTAACCCTTACGCGTGAATATACGCCTGAGATTCCGCAATCTTAAAAGTTATTCCAGTGTGTCGAACTTGGTATCGTTGGAAAGGTCCCTTGGTGGGGAATTATAATCCACAAACCGCAAAATTATATTGTACATTGTTGCCGAGATATTCTCGAAGATAGGTCCACCTTAGCTTACCGCTACGTAACCCTTACGCGTGTACATACGCCTGAGATTCCGCAATCTTAAAAGTTATTCGGGAGGGTCGAACTTGGTATCGTTGGAAAGTTCCCTTGGTGGGGAATTATAATCCACAAACTGCAAAATTATATTGTACATTGTTGCCGAGATATTCTCGGAGATAGGTACACCTTAGCTTACCGCTACGTAACCCTTACGCGTGTATATACGCCTGAGATTCCGCAATCTTAAAAGTTATTCGGGAGGGTGGAACTTGGTATCGTTGGAAAGGTCCCTTGGTGGGGAATTATAATCCACAAACTGCAAAATTATATTGTACATTGTTGCCGAGATATTCTCGGAGATAGCTTACCGATATGTAACCCTTACGCGTGAATATAAGCCTGAGATTCCGCAATTTTAAAAGTTATACGGGAGGGTCGAACTTGGTATCGTTGGAAAGGTCCCTTGGTGGGGAATCATAATCCACAAACCGCACAATTATATTGTACATTGTTGCCGAGATATTCTCGGAGATAGCTTACCGATATGTAACCCTTACGCGTGAATATAAGCCTGAGATTCCGCAATCTTAAAAGTTATTTCGGTGGGTCGAACTTGGTATCGTTGGAAAGGTCCCTTGGTGGGGAATTATAATCCACAAACCGCAAAATTATATTGTACATTGTTGCCGAGATATTCTCGGAGATAGCTTACCGATATGTAACCCTTACGCGTGAATATAAGCCTGAGATTCCGCAATCTTAAAAGTTATTCGGGAGAGTCGAACTTGGTATTGTTGGAAAGGTCCCTTGGTGAGGAATTATAATCCACAAACCGCAAAATTATATTGTACATTGTTGCCGAGATATTCTCGGAGATAGGTCCACCTTAGCTTACCTTTACGTAACCCTTACGCGTGTACATACGCCTGAGATTCCGCAATCTTAAAAGTTATTCGGGAGGGTCGAACTTGGTATCGTTGGAAAGGTCCCTTGGTGGGGAATTATAATCCACAAACCGCAAAATTATATTGTACATTGTTGCCGAGATATTCTCGGAGATAGGTCCACCTTAGCTTACCGCTACGTAACCCTTACGCGTGAATATACGCCTGAGATTCCGCAATCTTAAAAGTTATTCCGGTGGGTCAAACTTGGTATCGTTGGAAAGTTCCCTTGGTGTGGAATTATAATCCACAAACCGCAAAATTATCGATTGATTTCATACATTGTTTGGTTACCTTTATAGTGACTAAATTTGTTTCTCAATCTTGGAAAAGTTTTGTTTGAAGGGGTAACTTGTCGCTGATAATGCCTTTACAACCCCGATTGGAAATAAAAACTCGATGATTTCTTTTATATCATTTTGTGTGCGAATTTATGGATTTTGAGTTCACAGTTTATTCGAATTTTACGGAATATATGTCTTACATTACACATACGATCCACTCTAAGAAACGTGAATTTTACATGATTGTTACTCGTAAGGGTCGTATGCGCATGAATTCCGTAAAATTCGTATTTATTCCCGTAAAATTCGTATTTATTCCATAGAAGTCGTATGAATTCTGTAAAGCAATGTTATTTGCTTGAATGTGTATGTGGTATTCCAGCTTTATTTTACTTTACTTTTAAGCAGTGATCATAAGATGTTGTTTTACATGGCAAGTTTGATATACTATACTATAGTATGTTGAATGTGTTCAGTGTTGTTCCCGAGTTTACCGTCAAAGGCGATTGGTTGAACACGTCACAGATGACTTTCTAAAAGTATACCGTACATATCTATCGATTTTGGGGGGTCGCGGCGGCTGTACTGCATATCAGGTCAATGAATGTAGGAAACATTTTGTTTTGTAAGCTAGTAGTGTATTGAGTGAGATACCACTGACATTGCAAACTTAGACGAACTTTATTACTTATATATACCAGTGCATGTACATGTATTGTGACATACCAGTCGATATGAATTGATACATTGAAACTGCACTTTATAAACTTTGCCGCCTAGAAATTAGTTAAGGAAAAGGTATTTCCATATATAAAAAATCAGTGGAATAACACAAACAATGACTTCAAAATTCGTTATTTTATTCACACCTATACAAGAAGTACATCAGACATAAGGATTCATCGTCAATTTCTTTATTGTGTGTCCAGTAATGAACACCATCAAAGTTGCAACACGTTTTCAATGACAAATATCTATATAAACATTCTCTCATTTACATCATATTTTACGGAACATTTACAAATGGCGTGCGGTGCGGATTGATAACAAGTAGAACAACCGTCGGAAAATAAATACTACATAAATTTTTATCGTGAGAATCACTGCAATAGGAGATTTACACAGTTAAGTATCTCCTAGCCACCATAGTTTACTCAGACACAAGCTTCAGTCTATGTGCAATGTAATTTTACAGACAGTTGGCGTACATCTCCATGTTACCACCGTGGAAGTGAGACAAAGAGTTCATGTTGTAGTAGCCGTTGTTTCCCTGAGGCGCGGAGTAGCCGTTGTACATCCCCGTCTGCGGGTAGCTGTTCCCGGCACCGGCGGCTGTGTAGGGAGACGGTCGGTACACGCTGTGAGGCGGCCCGTAGGACGAGTTGTTGGTGAGCGGCTGTGTCTGCGGGGTCGACCTCTGGTAGAGAGCGGCGGGGTTGGCGCTGGACGTGGCGGAGTATGACGTCACGGCGGCCGCTGTGCTGGTGAAGGGTGCGGGTCTGCTGCTGTAGCCGCTAGGTGGCGCAGTGGCGATGAGTCCTTGCTGGAAGGCTTTGCTGTCAATCGGAGACAATCCTGAAGATGGAGAAAGACCAATAAAAATACATTTAGACATTTGGTCAGTAAATATTTAGAAAATACTGTAGCGTGCGCAATTGAGCATAGTGAATACATTTTTCAGATGCAATCAATATACGCCCAGAGACAACTGTGTAGAGACTAGGATCATCATGTTTGAATACTATTAATAGGGAAAATGATAAGATATGGCAGCTAAAATCAGAAAGAACACAGATCAGACATTGAGATAAAGAAGAGTAATAGTTTTATTTACAGGGTAATAATTAAGTACTTGAGTATGTGTTCTCACCTAACGTCTGTCCGCCCGGTGACGACCCTCCGCTCACGCTGCCGTCTGTGGACGAGCTATCCGGACTGGCCGACATCAAGCCGGTACTGGACGGAGACCCTCGGTACGACGTGCCGAGGTGCGCCGAGGGCTGGGCCGAGGTCGTCTGTGGGTAGGGTGTGGAGAGGAAGAGCGGGGTGGTGCCGGTGACGGGGGCCATGTTGGGGTAGGGCGGCGGTGGGTAGGACGGCACGGGGACCTGGGGCGGGTAGCTGGCGGGAAGGAGGTTGTTGTTGGTCTGGTGCGATCTCTTGTACCTGGACAAACAAACAAACAAACATTGTATTTAGCATGACTGTCTATTAAAGCAAAATAATGCACCCGTCAGGAATAACACTGTTTACAATACATTGTACAAGTTCCAAGGTCGTTCTATGGCTTGAATCCAAACAGAACAAACAAACAACGCAGAAAAACAGGATAGCGTCTACATCACAACGCTTGAAAAAGGACAAATGAATAACATTTCAAACAAATGTTTCTAACCTGCTCCTTCTCCTGAGGTATGAGCCGTTGTCGAACATGCCCTCTGCCCCGGGATCCAGCGCCCACAGACTGCCCTTGCCGGGACGGTTGGGATGGCGGGCCAGCTTGACGAAACAGTCGTTCAGCGTCAGGTTGTGGCGGATGGAGTTCTGCCACTTCTTGTCGGCCTCCCGGTAGTAGGGGAAGTGGTCCATGATGAACTTGTAGATGCCCGCCAAGGTGGTTTTCCGCTCGGGAGAGTTGACGATGGCCATGGTGATGAGGGCCACGTAGCTGTAGGGAGGCTTGCCGGCGGGTCTCTGCTTCCTGCGCCGACGGTTGGCGCTGGCTGACTCGGTGTTCTTCTCGGTGTCGGGCTGGGCCTTGTCCGAGGGAGACGTGGTGCCGAGCCCGCTGTGGTCTGTAGGCGGGAAGCTGCCGGTCTGAGGCGGGTCGTCCTGCGGCATGCCCTCGGTGTCGTAGCGGTGCAGGGGGAGGTTGTCGTTCGGTGATCCGCTCATCTGTGCCGAGAAGCTTTCTCCAGTCATGCTGATAGTAAATCGTAGAGAGAGAACGTGCTCGTGTTGTTGCCAAGAGTCAGTAGCGAACTGTGGTTTGAATTTAGCGCGTGGCGTTTTTAAACTGTGCATCAAAGACACCCCTTCGTCTATTGTTCTTATTGTGACATGCCGACATAAAGAAACAAACAATACATGTAATAAATGAACGTGTAAACAATCGGAGCGCATCTTTTACAGCTTGGTCGGGCAGGTAAAGGGTTTGTTGTTGTAGTTATTGTTCGAGAGGGAATTGCCACTGATCTGTTTTGATCATCATCAGTCCTTTTGTTCTTTTAGAAAGCCGACGCCAACCTCCAAGAGTCATCAAGCTTCTAGAATGATACATTTAACTTTGTCTCTCCAAAAAAAATAATAACTTCTGACTAAGGACTAAGACCAAACGAAAAATCTCCCAAGCTGGTTGAACATTATCCTACATAATCATTTATAAACAATATACTAAAAGTGCCAATTCAAGGTTAATCACAAAACTTTTTAAAAAATCGTACCCCCACAACAGATTGATTTCATACATTGTTTGGTTACCTTTACAGTGACTAAATTTGTTTCTCAATCTAAGGAAAAGTCTTGTTTGAAAGGGTAACCGCTCGCTGATAATGCCGTTCCAACCCCAATTTGAAATAAAAACGCGATGATTTCTGTTATATCATTTTGTGTGCGAATTTATGGATTTTGAGTTCACAGTTTATACGAATTTTACGGAATCTATACATACGAACCACTCGAAGAAACGTGAATTTTTCGTGTTTCTTACGCGTAAGGGTCGTATGCGCATGCATTCCGTAAAATTCGTATTTGTTCCATAGAAGTCGTATGAATTCTGTAAAGCAATTCTATTTGCTTGAATGTATATGTAGTATTCCAGCTTTATTTTACTTTACTTTAAAGCAGCGATGAGATGTTGTTCTACATGGCAAGTTTGATATACTATAGTATGTTGAATGTGTTCTGTGCTGTTCCCGAGTTTAATGTCAAAGGCGATTGATTGAACACGTCACAGATGACTTTCTAAAAGTTTAGCGTACATATCTATCGATTTTGGGGGGGTCGCGGCGGCTATACTACATATCAGGTCAATGAATGTACCAATCATACAAAGCAGTTTTCATTCAACTGTTCTAGACGTTTCCAGGGATAAAAGGAAATCGTGTAATTATCCGGCAGTCGGACCGCCTTTCTGCTACATGATGTGTATTGTATTCCCATTATCACCTATTATGTTTTAGATGTCTTTCGTCTGGGTACTAGTAATTTTTCATTCAGCCCACTATACACAATAACTATAGAAACCATCATTTTAATCATTATAAGAAAGTTTCCTCTCTCTGAATTTACGTCTAGTACTGAAAAATCGTTTCATTTATTTGACCAAACTATATGTACAACAATTACATTTCATTCTATATTTCTAACATCACTAGATGCGATCAAACAGGATTAAAATAGGAAAGTGGAACCAATCTATTTGAACTCATGTTTTGGATTAGTATCAGTTCTGACAGTATGTGTAATTTGTTACGACTTTTGTATGTGTATGCCAGTGCTTATACCGATAGGGGAAGTAATGGATGTACAATAAACTTATAAAGGCTATCATTCATTTATTCATACATAGACCAACTAGTCTTCTCAAGGGCCTTGGTATTCTTCAGTGTCCCGAAACTAGCAGAAACATTTCTTCATGTCCTCTTTACAAGAATTTTCGTAGAGTGAATCTCATGGAATCTCCACACGAAAGTTACACAGGGTCATTATACTAACTGAATATCATGGTCATCCCATCTATCCCTTAGTCTACTATAGTATTTGACCGTTTGAGTAACAGAGAACGTCCGGCAACTAGTTGACTCCAACTTTCTCGGTTGCTTTGTTCCTATAAGTTTTCCATTGCCCATACCCCTTCAGCTTTCTTTTCTTTACTGTGGTTAGGTCTTCCTGCAGACCGATGCTTTGCTTGGCTATATTCTGTATTTCCGCATTTGAAAAAATAGTATATATACAACACTAACAAGAAGCAAGTAATAATCACACAGCACAAGAGAATTTTCCACACCAAAATACACTCTTTATTGGTTCCCAACCGTTAGTAAAACCATTTGGTGCACAAGGTGACATACAGAAACAATTCTCAATCTTCTTCATACTCTCAGCCCTGACAACCAAAATTGCAGAAAGGCAAAAAAATAAGTTCACAACGGACGGACTTGTGAAGACATCACATTGATGATTTGTGCAAAAAATGCTGAAAAATACCCTCCAATCAGTTGGAGACACATATTTCTACAAGCTACTACCTTTAGAAATGATCTACATGCAAATGACTACATTGAGAACAAAGTGAAATCAGAACATACTAATACTTCATTACACACAAATATAAAGCTACATCAAAACGTATGGGAGGGTACAGAACACTACAAACTGATCTCACTGCAGACGTTATAATTTCTTACCCACTCCTCTTACTTAGCAAATCATGTACATCCTTTATCAGTAGGCAATGCAAAAAACTTTGTCACGGTATCCACTGCTTCTATTACATACAATCCAAGTGGAAATATTGTCATAGAAATGTTTTACATCATCGATTAGTTCGGCAATGCAATTAAGTACATCTTTAATGGGAGCAACCATAGCAAATGGGCGGGGGAGGACTAGTCCACAACCTTACGTCTCACATACACACAAGCTTTACACTAAATCAAAGATTGCCATACAAGTGGCTTTTCACACAATCGATATATCAATATATAAACATTCTTCATTACTTCTTCTGTCATAAAATCATTCTGTCACAATATCTGCCAGTACCTTTCAACTCTTATTGCCTTCCTTCCACACTACACTTGAGAAGTAATGATTCATCCAAACTACATGAAAGTTAATAACAGCATGCTAGCAATGCTCTTTCACACGTTGTTCTTCACGCTATTAGTAAAAGACAAGCACAACCTGATTTCTAACTGTGTCAAGTGTCAACATCTGAATCCTATCGCACACACTTTTCAAATAAACTCAAACTCTTCCCTTTTGATTATAATTAATATCATCCTCTATGCTATATTTTTTGCACACTGCGCATGTTGGAAAATATCTCAATCACGTATCACTCTATACATCACAAACAGGTGCAAATTACAGAAGTACAGATAAAGCTAAGTCTCCCTGCCCATGTGATATAGTTGCTCCCAGTTTTCTACCGAATCATTCAGAAAATCCTGATATGTCTACTGTTCCCAAACTTTCTCTACAGCCCTATGGAATAGATTGGAGTAAATTCCTCGACTATTTTGTAAAAATTGAGTACCTTGTGGAATGATCATTGTCACAACAGTACGCTACGTTTCTCAGATGATTCTTAAGTTTATTTCTTAGCTGCACACATGGGTCTTTGCTGCACCAAAGAGAAAGGCACACTGCAAAGATCAGATCGCATAAAAAAAGCACCTTCCTTGTTTACTGGTTTTCAATGCTACGGTACTGTGCAAAAATGTTTTCATGTTTTCTATGCTCGGCTACAGTCTGCTATGAATGTTTGCATATATCAGGACATCAACAAGTCTCTTATTGCCTCAAAAGTGCTACCTATAATTCATACATATATATATAATTTTTCCCTGCAGTGGGAAGTTAAAGGTGCAAAACACCGTGTTAGAATTTCAGTGCACGAGATTCAAATTTCATCAAAAGATGGCGGAGAAATTCCTGAAATGTCAAGAAGCACAGATGTCTAATTGTTTGTCAGCTACAACCGGCAGAATAACTAGTCTTGTTCTTAGAGGGACTTGTTTGCTTTGGCTCGTGAGCTTAACACTGTGTCAAAGGTCATAATGAACGCGCCCAGTCACACTCTACTTCCTGAAAGACGGGCGAAGGGAGCTCGGTGTCGGGCTGGAACGACGAGCGATGCTGGCCGTCGGTGAGCGGCGGACCGCAGCAGCGGGGGTGGATGTTGAGGAGGGGCGGCCAATCCTGGAGGGGGAGGTGCTGCGCCCGCCGTTGCGCCGCCCGAGACTTGTAGGCGGGGAGGTCGCTCCTATGCGCGTCGCGTAGTCCATGGAGTCGTCCAGTTTCTTGGTCTCGTGCTCCAGGAGCAGTGGGTCGAGAGAGGTGTCGCGGGCGACGGAGCGGAGAGAGTCTCCCAGCACGCCGTGGATGTCCCGAGACTCCTCCAGGGCGCGAGCCGAGCGGGTCAGCAGCTGCTGCTTCTTCTGCATCTCCTGACGAAGCTGGTCCTTCAGGGTGGCAATCTGTCAACAAGCACAGA
Source organism: Branchiostoma floridae x Branchiostoma belcheri (assembly GCA_019207045.1). Taxonomy (NCBI): domain Eukaryota; kingdom Metazoa; phylum Chordata; class Leptocardii; order Amphioxiformes; family Branchiostomatidae; genus Branchiostoma; species Branchiostoma floridae x Branchiostoma belcheri. The sequence goes on along the minus strand of CM033032.1, from coordinate 16,073,451 downwards.
TATACATGGTTACAGTTTGTACAGGAAAACAAGCACGGAAACACATGGTTACAGTTTGTACAGGAAAACATGAGCACAAGCACAGACATACATGGTTACAGTTTGTACAGGATATGAACACAAGCACAGAAATACATGGTTAAAACGAGAGCACAAGCATTGGAAAATATTAAAACATTGGTTTTCACAAACTCTTTCTGCAAGCCAACTTGGGCAGGTAAACATTACAGACATGTCAAGATTTGAAAGCTTTCGATTAATCACGTTCACTACAGCTAGCACAAAATGTAGCTGGCTTGTTTTTGATTAGATGAACGCTATCTTGAAATCATCATTTATCATGGACTTTTCTATAAGATAAAAACTGGAATAGTAGAATTCTTAGAGGAAAGAAAGCACATCTATTTTGCGACTGAAACAAATATGTGAAACACACCTGCTCCTCTAGTCCCTTGATCTTCTGACGGTGAGCGCGTTCCCGCGCCTCCAGCGTACGCTCGGCCTGCAGCTGGGCGGTCCTGAGGCGCTCGGTCTCCATCTCGGTCTCCTGGCGATGTCGGGTGGTCAGCTCAATCAACCTGGAATGGCAGGGGAACACTTTATAATACAATCCAAGCTTTGTACCAAGGATTCATTTTGTTTAATGCTGAAGTCTTTGATTAAGAGATTTAGCCACACTGTTACGAGAGATTTAGCTACACGAGTCATTTTTGAGGTCTTTTCAGTTCGTTTTAGAATGGGGAAAACCTTTCCGTTATAAGGTTCAAATTTTGGGATCAAGGATAAGGGAGTGCTGCATTTTAAGCATTGGCTGCTAGAGGGAGCTTTTGCACAGTACTACGGCTGCATACTGACCTCTGTGCATGCTGCTGCTCAGTCTCAGCCAGTGTAGCCTGCAGTGCCTGGATCTGGCGCTGCATCTCCACGTTCTCCGACTCCAGCTGGCCCATCTGTCGCTCGATGGTGGAGCGCTCGTTATCAAGCTGCAGGGTGGTCTCCTCCGTCTTCATCTTCTCTCGCTCAACCTATCCAAAATTCAAACGATATTAGTTAAACTTGATTCGATTTATTCATTTATTTGCACATTTTAAAAAGGCAACATGAAATAAACTTCTATCTGGACAGGGTCTTGACCCTACTGACTTGTCAGTCTATGTACGTTAACAGTATGTAAATTTTGCAGAAGATATTAATGTTAAGGGAGCAAAACTTCAGCAGGTAGCCTAAAACACAATGTACAGTACAAACTTTGTGAAGCTATGTTTACTTGATACTTGAGCTTTATGCTTTTCTTCGTGTCTAAACAAATCTATGTCGTTACACCCCCCCCATGAATGTTCATAGTTCTAAAACTGGCCATTAATAAAAAAAGAGATACAAATGCAAGACATAGATATCAATTTTCCGTTTTAAACCCACCTTGTCCAGAGTCTTCTTCAGTGCAGACTTGTCCTTCTCCAGACGGACGGCGGAACGTTCCGTCTCGCGTTTCTCGGTCTCCAACTGAGCGATGACGCGCTGCAGCCCGGTGATGCGCTCCTGCAGGACTCGCTTGTCTTCCTGCACCTTCTGGATCCTCTGTAGGGCCTCATCCTCCGAGTTCTTGTGTTCACGCACCATCTGGGGGGACACGCAAAATGGTAAGTCAGAGTGTGGGCCTTTTCTCACTAGATTACTGTAAATGTAGAAATGTTCGCGGTGGTTTTATGTTTGCGGTTTTGTTGGTGGCCACTTATCACATTTCCAATAGTTTGTAACTACAGTCTATGCCGCCACCGCAAACTTAAAATCAACACTCCACTTTCCCGCTACCACGAAACTTAATCCTTGCAAGCTTAAATGCATGTACAGTAATATACTTTGTGGTCTTTTGTCCCCTTTCTTTTTTTGATGAGCATTGTGTGGCTGTTCTCAAAAATTTTCAATCTGAAGGGTGTTTCTAGCTGGAGCTATGAGTCAAATGAGGAAATTGTCGTTAAGTGCCTTTCCCAAGGGCACAACATCAGGAACCATCAGGAATTTGAACTTGGGGCCTCCAGGTTCTGAGTGAACAACCCTAACCACAAGGCCAGCCCGTCAGAATTGAAACAAAAACGATCTGCACCTGTTGCGACTGGCGGACTTGTCCCTCCAGCTCCATACGGCGCACGTCCGCCTCGGCGTTCTCGTTCTGCAGCAGCTGCACACGCTCAGCCAGGCTCTGGTTACTCTTTTTAGCCTCGGAAAGGGCTTGCCTGATGTGTGCAGAGAGCACTGTTAGTACTAAGCAAAACACTCCTGACATAAGATAAGATATCAGTACACATTTGATAAAGCAGTTAGACTCTAAAGCAGGGCTCTAGCCAGCGTCCGTTTTTCCGTCAACTGACGGAAATTTGCTGCGTGTGACGGAAAAAATTTGAAACCAATCCGTCAACCTTGACAGACAAAAATCTGATAAAAGCTCCTTGGTGGAAGTTACAGGTGGCTTTGGGACGCTGTCCACGGCCGTAAAAGCCACACACTGTTTGTTTTGCTATTGTTATGATTGTTGACAATGTGTGTCGGTGCCCTTTCGCATACGATAATCTCATTAAAACCCGTTTTTCAAGGTCTCAGTTCAGTCTCTCTAACTCCTGGAATAGTGTTTTCGCGACAATGGGAATTGGCTGACGGAAAAAAAAACGAGCTGGCTAGAGCCCTGCTCTGAAGTAATGAGAGGGGGATGCATGATTGCGTAAAATTGTATTTAAAAAAAAGAAAGAAAACTGTAACTCGAGAAGTGAAATAAAACAGAAAATAAAAACCAAAAGAAGAGACCTACCCACAGCACACATGACTAAGCCTGTGTTGAGAAGAAGAGGGAATGGAGAGGTAGTAGAGGGAGAGAAAGGGGAGGAAAGCAGGGTTAAAGCGTGACAGCAAAAAACAGTGACAAGACTACATTCTTCAGAAACCAATACCAAGTCAAAGTAAGAAATGTTTCAAAGAAGAAAGAAGTCTTGGGCACAACTGTACAATATTTCTTTAACTATGTAAGATCAGCAAGCAAAGCCTATTTCTTTAACTGCAAGGACTATTAACATGCTTTGGTTGGATACATGAGACTACAGTTTGACCATAATAAACGTTCTTCGCTGCACACATGCTCGACGTGTAAAATATATGCTTTCAGCAGAATGTTTACTATGAAATACTATTTGTTGCCATGGTGACATCGTACCTGGTGGAGTCAAGGCGCTCCTGAAGCACGCGGCGGTCGTGCTCGCTGTTGGTGACAGCCTTCTGGACCTGTTGGATCTTCTCCTGTAGGGTCTGTGACGTGGCATTACTGTCGGACAGGGTCATGGACAGGTTCTGCACCTGTGTGGGGAGGGGGGTAACAAACACTGGTTAGCAACACAGTTTGCAAACTTGGTGTGGTGGTTCTTTTTCCTTCTTCTATTCTAACACGATCTGGTTGAAATCAGTCAAATATGCTTTTCATCTGAGCAGCTGTACAAGAAAGTAAAGTCAAATTAAGAACATTTTCTCCAAGCCTGAGAAAATCACACTAGTAGCAGCCCTTCCAAGGGCTCCATAGAATCCTGAGCGGTCAGAGTTTGTGTTACATAGTCTGATTTTTCACAACTGATACTAGTAATAAAGGATGAGAACCTTTTAAGCTACCTAAAGATTAATTCAAGTTCAGAGCAAGACTTTAGACTGGAAGTTTCATAACATTTACTACCAGATACAACGACTAATTTGAAAGGCATTGAACAATAGGGACCTTCCATCTATTTTCTGGAGAAGGGTTTCTTACCTTATCCTTGAGCTGGCTCTCTCCCTCCTCAGTCTTGGCCAGTGCCATGGACAGCCTGTCCACAGTCAGCTGCAGGGAGGTGGCCTTACCCTCCAGGTCCTGAATCTGCTTGGTCAGGCTGTCAATACGGTCCTGAAGCACCTGTAGGAGATAGAAAGAAACACTGAGTTAAGAACTGTTATACAGTCATGAAGATAGAAACCTGACTGTGTCAAGAACTACCACATAGTTGCAGACTTCTGAAGTTTTAAGTAAAAATTGTGGCTATAGCCACCACTCAAGGGACTTGAAGAAAACAGTCACTGTAGAAAGGTGATCACTATTCAATGCTTGGGTCAATGGGAAATAATCTAGGCGACCCTCAAAAGGTGGCCACAATGACCAGGTGGTCTTTATGCAAAGTTCATAGTCATACTTTGCAAATCATGACTGAATCAAAACCTAACAGCACCTCATCAAAAAATGTCTAGCAACTATTGAAGATAGACTGAATCAATCTTCACCCAGCCCTTCCATTGGTCAGGTTCCTAGAACGGACGAGGCCTAATCAGCCAATGAAAAAGATTGTGTAACACAGGCCAGGAGATTTGTTGTGTTGTGTTCCCTGACTCCTTGTAGTGCTCTGTTGACTACGATTGACGACCAGGAAACACTGATGTTTAGGGCAAAAATAGGGCAGTGACTTGACTGAGAGTGATTTGGTCCAAGGCCCCATAAACCATGCTGGGCCTTGCCTGATGACATTATCTGGATATGTAACAAGATTACTGACCTGGTTCTCTGTCTCCTTGTCGTTAAATGCCAGCTGCATACGTTGCAGGTCTCCCTCCAGCGAGCGCCGCGACAGTTCAGACTTGGTGTTACGGTTCTCGGCGTTGTCCCAGTTCTCCTTCAGCTTCTTCTTGTCAGACTCCAGGCTGCCCTCCTTCTGTTTCATCTTGTTGATCTTATCCTGAGATGGAAAATTTAAAAAATTGTGTCAGATCTTTTTCATTGGTTTTTTTGGGGTTGACATCATCTTTATTGACATATAAACGCAACACATATAAACGTATCATAGCATACAGCCACAGCTGCCAAACTGAAGACAAAGTTAGACACAATTTCTATACTTTTTAACATTGTAATGTTTAATGCTGGAATATTTGAGACAACAACACTGGAGAGGGTTGCAACTCTTAGGATGGGAAAGCTGTGGTCCATTGTTCACTGTGTTTGTCCAGAAGAGCAAGAGGAATTGCCCTGTTACAATGTACATGTAAATACTGTACAAAGTATCTGTTTTCCATTTCACCACCAGTGGAAGCATAGCTCTTCAGTGAGCTTAACAGATTAGAGATCATTTTTTTTATTTGTCTAAAACGATAGAATTCCAAAATTGAACTCACTTCCAACTGCCTCTTCTCTGTCTCAGCAGATTGCAGGCCACGCTCCAGGGTGGACACCTTCTCCACCAGACCCTTCCGTTCACGGTCGTTGCGGCGGATGGTTTCCTCCTGCAACATCAGGGCGGTCTGTGCGGCGCTCAGGCGGCCGTCGGAACCTCTCTTACCTAGAACATCACCAAGGCAACCCGTCAGTCTTTGTTTATTGATTCTCCAGCTCTCGACAGAGTGGGGATGAACAAATGATATCATTTAGTAGTATCAAGCAGTAGGTTCAAGGAGATCCAAGGAAACCATGATAAGAAATGTTCAGCTGCCTACATTGTTGTATGCTAAAGAGTACACAATAAAGCCAGCGTTTAATGTTCAGTCATGATAAGAAAGGCTTTTACCAATAAGAACGTGCAAGTCATACAGTGATTTTCTGTAACTTTAATGAAATTTAAGACTTGAGTAGCCCTATTTCTTTTGTCTACCAACAAAGAAATAAGGACTGTATCACCCCCCCCCCCACCAACACATATTATTGTGTTGAAGCTGGTATGTTACTTCCGAGGGCGTTAATACACTGGCTATGTAGATATAGAATATGCAGATAAAGCCTCACCCTCTTCTGTCTCTCCCAGAGTTTTCTGGAGCTGCTGCAGACGCTGCTCGTACAGGTCCCTCTGGCTCTGCATCTCCACAAGCTGGCGCTGGAGGTTCTTTCCATTGATCTGGGCATCCTCCTGTGGGAGGGGGGCAGAAAAAAACGAACATTTAGAATCTGAACCAGCACAACACTTACTGTGGGAGGGGGGCAGAGAGGGGAACATGAAGACATCTGTACATCTGAACTGGCACAATGCTAACTGTAGTTCCCTACACTGTACTTGGTGGCAATAGATTCCACTCTACAACTGTTACAGAAAAAGTTCACACAGTTTTGACACTGACAAGAAGTCCAGGGAACATAAAGACATCTGTATTTGAGCTGGCACAACACTAACTCTAGTTCACTGTTGTACTTTGTGGCAATAGATTCCACTCTACAACTGCTCTAGAAAAAGTCCACACAGATTTGAACACGGTAACTCTGCTTGTACTCGTAACACAAGAGAGTATCGTCATGGAAGCTCATCTGTGTTGGTAGTAATCAAAGTACAAAGCTAAACTTTCTTCCAACACAAAGGTATACACGGGTCAAATTTTTGATGCCTTCTTCATAATCATAAAAGAGTATACCATACTAGCCCTTGAGACATCTCAAACATCCAACCGTACCTTGTCGCGCTGTGATTCCTTGAGTTCCTGAAGGAAGTCCCTGAGAGCACCTCTGACGACCTCGGGGTCAATGTCCTGAGCGGAGGTCTCCAGTCGTGTGGGGGTCATGGAGCGGCGTGCGGGGCTGAGGCTTCGCTCCAGCGCGCCGGGGGAGCCGGTGTCGGGGATGATCTCACCCATGCCATCCGTGGTGGTGGCGAAGGTGCTGTCGAATCCCTTGGTGGGGGAGGTAGGTCTGCCGCGACGGGTCGGGCTGGGGCTGCGCGAGCGTGTCCTCATCAAGCCGGGGCTGGGGGAGCGACCCATGCGGCTGATCCCCAGGGTACGGCGCAGGGCAGAGTGCAGGCTGCCCAGCTTGTACTCGGTGTCACGCTTCTGGGCTGTAAGGGGAGGTAACAAAAACCTTACAAACTTGTTACAAACTTGCAAATACCTGCTCTAGCAAGTTTTGTGTACTCCACAAATAGCTAGGAAGTTTATGTACCTACCAATGCTTAGATTATGGCTTGATGAAAGTAGATTTTGGTTGAGTACACTGCATCAAACACATCTATCAGCTTATCCAGACTACTAAATTGGCCTTTGTACATTAATTGAAAAATGAGGTAATCCCATGTAAAGATCACTCAATTCAGTCAGTCAAATACTACAAAATAACAGAGGTTGCTACCTGTTAAAGTTTTGAGCTTTGAATGGATGATGTTATATTGTACAATACTTGAGATTTGGGGTTGTTCTTCTTATCCAATTACATAGTACAGTATGTCCATCAATCTCTTCACAGTTTCAAATGTAGGATAAAACCTACCCTCCAGACGAGACAGTTCAGCCTCCAGGCCGTTGACCCTGCCGTCAGCAGCGCTCAGTTTGAGGCTGAGGTCGGCGGCGTCAGCCTTGGTGTTCTCCAGCGCGATCTCCAGGTTACGCATCTGGTCGTTCATCTTCCTCTCGTTGGCACGGCCCTCCTCGATAGTTGCCTGCCGGGATAGGGAACAAGGGAAGGAATGAGTGAGTGAACAAAGGAGTTTTGCATCGGTTTCAGTGTTACCGAAGTAGACTGTTTTCGTGCAAATGAACAAAGGAGTTTTGCATCGGATTCAGTGTTACCGAAGTAGACTGTTTTTTTTTCTTCAATTCATTAAGAGGTTGTAAACTACAAAATTGTTGACAAGAATCAACAAAACAGTCATGACAATAGTGTCAACAACACATAACAGGAAAATGATACAAAAAAACATCTATCATAGCTACATGTAGCATGAATAGAAGATCTAAAGGCTGTATATGTATCTATATAGCCAGTATAACCGCTGTTCGGCGTAACACACCAGCTTGAAGGCTTCCATGTCTTTTCATATTCAACATTTACTTTCACAACGATGGACAGAGAAAAGTTTGTACCAGATAGTCCTTCTCCTTGAGCTTGCTATCATCGTCCAGCTCGGCCAGTTTCCTGCGGAGGTAAGCGATCTCCTTCTGCGCGGCCTCGCGGCTGGCCTCGGTCTCCATGACCTTCTGCTTCAGGCCGTACGACTCGCGGCGCGCCTCTTCCTCCTTCTCCTCGTCACGAGACACGCGGTTCTGCAGCTCCTCAACCTCCTTGCTCTTCTTCTTGCTCTCGCTGTCCAGCATCTTCACCTGTCGGCGCAGCTCCTGCAGTTCACGCCGGGCCTCCAGGCGGCTCTTCTCCACCTCGCGCAGGCTGTTACGCAGGTCGGAGTTCTCTTTGCCACCAGCATCCAACTTCTCACTCAGGACTACGTGAAGAAACAATGACAAAGTTATCAACAAATTTTTCTACTGGAAATCTATGGTAACATTTTCTGAAAAGTATTATTGGAGTTCACGATATCTAATATTTATCTTGTTCATTCAGTCACCAGTTTAACCTTGAGAGTTATATAGCTTGGTCTGACCAACTAGACCATTTCGATTGCAAGAGTTATCCCATCACGATATAAACAGCTTCTGTATGTCACATCTACCCGACTGTCCATCTTTTCATCCATCCATCCCACCTTCCTTCCCTCCCTTCATGTTTTTCTTCGTTTCTTACATTCACTTGTTTCTTTCTTCCTTCCTTCTTTCCTTCCTCCCATCCATTGCTCTTTTCTTCCTTCTATCTACCATCCATCCAGCTATCTTTCCTTTTATCCATCCTTCCCTTCTTCCCTCCATCCTCACCATTGATCCTCTGCCTGGCGTCTCCCAGCTCCCTGCCCAGGTTGCTCTTCTCTCCCTCGGTCTTCTTCACCTTCTGTCGCAGTTCCTCGTTGGTCTTGTTGATGGCCTCCTTCTCGCGGATCTCGTCGTTGTTCATGCGCTTCAGGTCGATGATCTCCTTACGCTTCAGTTCACGGTCCTCGTCACCTAATTGGGTGTGACATTTCAAGTTAGGCAAGATGCAAGGCACACATTTCATCATGAGTCTAGAACTAAGACTAGCACTGTTGAAATGGTGTAGATCAACTTGGTATTGATAAGGCCATGTTGATTTGATTATATGGATGACATCCTCTGGGAACTCCAAAATTGATGCGAGCGAGCGAATAAAAAAAAAGTTTGGCCAAAAAAAAAAGTTGGCTTCAGTATGAAATCAATGTGGCCAGGAAGGTTAAACATAGGACTACAAACACATAGTATGGTATACCAACAGTTAGATGTTGCGACCAGTACATCATACGGGTGCAAAACATTTTTTTTCTTCTTGGACCAATCTGAAATAAACAGACCTGAAAAAAAAATCAGACGAACAGGGTTCGCCAATTGCAAAATGGACACACTATGTCGGCGGGTGTTTGGGGTCTTACCGGGCAAAGAAGACACCAAAAGCGAAGTGAGTAGAGGTTATAGTCACTTGTACCAAGTTTCTACAGGCAAAGGTACAGAGACAGTTAGCCTTTATTACATGAAGATGGGATTTTAAAATGCCAATGGTAGTCCAATGATCCACCAAAGAGATTCCTTTGTAGCAAAATTGACCAATTACCATTGTTTTGAGTATTATCAGTTCTCAAGTTTCCACAGACAATCAGGTCCAGGTTCACGTCCACCTGGAAATGATCCTCTGGACCTGAACGGGACCTATCCAGAATTTACTGGTACATGTACAAACCCCTACCAAAAATACTTTTTTTTCTTTCTGTCCTTTCACATCTTATTCTTTGACTTTTGAGATTGATTTTGGCATTCTATGGCATCAGTTATCGATTTTCTGATACTTTTTTTTCAGTCTATGGAATATTTGTGCTCATTTTACAGCTGCTTTGCACAATTTACTATGTGGTCTAAAACTTTTTTTTGTTGTGGAAATGGCCGAAAATTGGTGCGAGCGCGGATGTCATCCATATAATCAAATCAACATGGCCTAATTGTGAAACTCAATACATGCTGTTCAGATAGAACCATAAAACGGTTTCATAAAGTCATTAGAAATATACTAACACGTCACATATTCTGGATTCATTTGCAGATACAGTAGAAGCCGATTAATTGTACTCCCCATTTGCCAGCACATTTTGTGCAATTATCTGGATGGTGCAACAAAGCGAAGTTATACAGCAGGACCACATCACTGTGGGACTTTGGGATTCCGTGAAATTAACAGAAGTGTGCAGTTATTCATTGTGCAATTAACTGGCTTCTACTGTATATAATGTAGGGTTGGTGTATTTGTTTTGTCATGATTGTTTTGTGCTCTGTTTCATTCTTAGAGACTGAAGAAAACCTTGATCTTGAAAAGCGATCAAAACAACACCTTTATATGTTGTAGCACAAAAGTGGGGAATCTTACCTTCACGTATCCTGCGGTGGGCCTCAATCAGATCACGACGGACGCCATCGCGTGTCTCCTCCACCATCTTGAGCTGCGTCTTGAGTTCTGCCACCTCCTTGTGAGCGGCCTCACGCTGCTTCCTGACCTCGGCTATCTGCCCGTTCAGGTCCTTAATCTCACGCTCATGGGCATTGCTGTAACAGAGGATCAACTTGCTCAAGATCTGTACCGCAATCTTATTTCCCATGTACAGTCCTCCCTGCTCCAGATGGTGCATAGAGCATCTCTGTATCAATAGCTCTTGTACAACACCAATTTGTGCAATCACTACAGCAAGGCACTAGTCCACTGGTAGCTGTGTGTGTTCAACTAAAATACTCTTTCTTAAATGTTGAGTGATAAGCAGAGAAAGTATGTACCATTTCAAAAGTCAATAGCCTGACTTGGCTGGAGATCAAACTCACAACTTTTTTTCTGAATGCAGGCAAGCACTCTACTCACTCGGCTACTGCAACATTTAATTTTCCATATATTATTCCCAAAATAACTAGAAAACTTCTCTTAAATCCACTCCTTTGGTCTGTTCTAGAGAAGTACAATCTCTGTTGACATCTACTCACGTTGCCTCCTCAAACTGAGCCCTGAAGTTCTTGAGTTCCTGGTTGAGGGAGTTGATGGTGGTTTTGTCCTGCTCCTGTTTGCTGTAGGCGTCTCTCTTCATACGCTCCATCTCCATGCTAGCGTTAGCGATGTCACGCTGGGCCGAGCCAAGCTTCTCCACCACAGTCTGTTTCTCCTGTTCCTTCAGGGAAAGGGCCTAGCAAAAAAAGGAGAAACTTATGGTAAAAGAACAGACAAAGACTTAGTCAACTTCAATAACAAGAAAACATCTCTCTGTCTTCAGGAAGAGAGAGAGAGAAAGAGAGATAGTAGAGTGGATTCATTCCTCAAGCTACTGACATCTTGCACACTGCAGTCATCTCTCAGTCAGACATCTGGAGCCACAAAGTTCAAGTTCTAAACTTTTATTCAGACTGTCTTCAGGGAGAGAGGTTAGCAAAAAAGGAAGAGACGCTTACAGTCGAACAAAGCTTGCATACAAAACCTTTTTTTAACTTAGATAATAAGCAAAGATCTTGTTATTTTGTTGTGAAGTTTCTTGTGAGCATTTCTAGGTCCAAACCTTCACACCATCTGCACAGAAATGAAACTGTTAGAAGCAATGACCGTTGAAGCCTTTACCTTATGAAAGAGTAAACATCAAGTAAACAAACCTGTTGTTTATCATTCTCTGCGAGCAGCAGACTCTCGTCCTTGTCCTGTGCGAGGGCCTCCAGCTCTTCGTTGAGTTCCTCCTTCTCCTTATCAAACCTGGCTAACATCTCATCCTGGAAAGATATAAAATGTGGCGTGTGAACTTGCAACTTATGAATTATGCAAAATGCTGTTTGCAGCTATCAAAACAAATTCGAAATTGTACTTTCTTTCAACAGACCAGCTGTTGATGTAGGAAAAAAAGGCCAACCTCATTTTTATCAACATGCTAGTTTCACAGTTCTTTATTATTTGTTCATTTTCATTGTTTGTCAGATATTAGTTTCTCTTTATATTAGCTTTACATGTTCAATAATTTCCATGTACTTGCTTTGTATATTCAGTTCTTTTTTCAGTCATACAAAGTTTCTGTCTGACTTTGGTTTAGTGTTGGTGCATTTTTCATGCCATGCTTTTATATGGGAAAATGAAATCTAGAAAAATTACTGTAACTGACTGTTACTATTGTACTTCATACTTATTAGTGCCCTACAGGAAATAAAAGATGGCGGCACCTTCTCCTGAGTGTTCTTGTGGATGATCTCCTCGCGCTCAGACTCCAGGTCCAGCCGCTGGGTCTCCTTCTCGCGCATCAGCCTGTCCACGTCCTCCTCATGTGACTGCTGGGCGTTCTTCAGCGCAAGCGAGCTGTCGCGCTCCTGCTGCGCCAGCTTCTGGTTCAGGGCCTCCTTGTCGCGCTCCAACTTGGTGATCTCGATTTCCATCTCCTTACGCACGCGCCCAATCTCAACTGGTGTTCAAAAACAGTCAAAAGTTAGACAGCGGCTTGATCAAACAAGAGTTAGTCCTAAATTTGTGGCATGGAATTGGTGATCTCAATTTCCATCTCCTTGTGCACACGCCCAATGTCAACTGGAGTTAAAAAACAGTCCAATATTAGATAGTGTATGAACGTTAGTCCTATATTTGTGGTATGGCAATATAAATCTTCTTATGCATATGCCCAAATCTCAACTGTTAAATGCGAAATGTCAGTAGGACTATTAAGTATTGTTCCTATGTTTGTGGAACTGGTTGTGAAAGCTTTAGCAAAAATAACTATTCACAGATGTTTGAGCTGTTTGTCTGCTTTGTTGCTGGCATGTTACACCAAATGGCAATAACTTAAATACTGGGTACACAGATACAGAATACAGATTTCATCCTAAGACACATGAAGATGCAATCATTACGATAGCATGCTTTGTGTTTTAAGTCTTAAAGGGCAATATAAATGCACTGATGGGTTGAGGATCACTGACTTTATAAAGAAAACCAATGCTGTTTGATAGAATGACCTTGAGATAACTATAAATGTGTCCAAAATAGTAGTTGATACACTTCCATTGAAAGAATATGTTGAGGTCATTGGAAATAATAGATAAAGAAATAAGTACTGACCCTGCAGTGCCTCCTTGTTGAGCAGGATGGTCTGGTTCTCGCCCTCTAGCTGTTCCTTACGGGTCTGCAGCTCGGAGGCCAGAGTCTGGGAGTCATACAGCTGGGTCTCCAGGCTCTCCTTGTCTGCACGCAAGGTGGCAATCTCCTCAGACTGGAAAACATTTGTGAAGTTTTGTTAACACAAAACCTTTAGGAAACTACGCAATAGCACCAAACATAAGACAAGTGTGTTGAGACAGACCAAAGAGAAAATTTCTCATTGAGTGAAAAATATCCTCAAGACCAACTTAGGAATGCTGTTAATTGAATGTGGTCCTCATTTGTCATTTGCCAACTGATACACTGACCCAATTGTTGCTACAACTTTACGTCTTGTAGACAACTATTTCAGACTTTCAAAAGACATGACATAGTATACTTTTTGCAAAAGAGCCTTCTCGTGGGGCTAAAGTCTCTGATACAGATATAGAATTTGACCTGGTTTCGTTCAAGAGTCTTAGACAGTATAACTAACAAACCAAGCAGGTAATTGAGGTTCATTTGGGAGTGGGGGGGGGGGGCATTAGGAGCCACAAAAATGTACAAGACCACACACCTGAAACTACTGCTTACACTCAACAACAGAAGCTATATTATAGGCAGCGATGCAGGTATAATCTGTACATGACATCACCGAATCTAGATAAAGTTTACATACTGCAGTATTCCCCTGTTACAACTTGGAGAATCAGAGACGCATGCTCTGTTCTGGATGACTCTGAAACCCTGGGGGTATGAATGGTTCCCTGACTAATGGTTTTGGTTCTGCTACAATAGTCTTAACCAAAATATAAACACGGAAAAAGGGGTGGCCCGTATGACCGCTTCTCTCACAAGTGATATGTAAACATCGCTCTCTGCTTGTGTATACTTCTCAGATTTTCACAACAAGATTATGCTTATCTCAAAATGTTGTCATTCATAATGGATGTTTTAATGGCAGTGAAAAGTATGCAGTTGAGTATGTATTGGTTAGGGCTAGACACAGCTGCTAAACAATGGCCGGGTTTGGAGGGGTTTACATTACAGTTTTGTCACAGCTACCTTGACAGTGTTAAGCAGAAGCATTGGCAGCTTAGTAGAATGTTGTAGTCAAGGTTTGATATACAGCAAACCTGTTCAAATAACAGGTGTAGTTTCAAGTGTTGTAACTGGGAAACGTTGGATAGCTTGGCATAATGTAGCTACAATATGTCACTAGATACAATTACTGTTTAACATTTACTGTGCAACTATTGTATCTGACCACATCCATAAATCAACAAATAGGGTAGGTTTGTTAGCATATAAATTCTTCTTTCTGCTGTTGTGAAGGGACACAGAAGGCCATTGACTCTATGCAGAGAAGTATTGTTAGGAACAGTGGTCTCTTTATGGTAAGAAGCTTCTTTTTTTCTACTCCAGGCCCAGCTTACAGACTCTGGTCTATATATCTTTTCCTTCCTACATGGGAAGTTTATAAAATCTGTCTGGAATTTTCTTCAGATTTGACAAAATAACATAAAAAAAGATTGCCACTATTGGGACAAAGCCTAACAACATTGTAAAAATCAAATTTTGTGAATAAAAAATGCAAGGCAAAGAGACCACTTCTTAACACTGAACTAAATTGATGGAAAATGTAGGTTGGAGGTATGCAGGAGATAACGGCAAATATAGATTTTGAAGGTTTGTGGGATATATTTTAGAGGAAAACACTTTTGAGGGACACAGTTAAATGGTTTTTCTGCCTCTGGAAAGACGCTGTTGTTTGTAGTTACTGTTTGTTTGTTTGTTTGTTTGTATTGAAAGAAAGAAAGAAATCCAGCTGACCTGAGCCCTGTTCTCCCTCTCGGCAGCGGTCAGCTGTACCACCAGGTTGGCCTTCTCCTTGGTCAGTTCTTCCTTCTCCCTGGCCACACGGACCACGGTGTCGCTCTGCCTCTCCACCTCACGCCGAGACTGCAGGAGCTCTTCCGCCAGCGCGTTCTTATGGCGAGTCGTCTGGAAACGATGTATTCACAACATTTAGTGAATGCTCATTTTGCATCATAGAAAAACGTTCTAAATCATAAAGTTTGTTATAGACTAAGTGTTGACTTAATTTTGCCTTAGTTGACGAGTTCATTTTGGCCACTAGATATTGTCAAATAGACACTAATTTTTGTTGATATGATGAAACAACTTTATCTAATTGTCACATAGAAGTGTTCAAAATCATTTTCATTGCACCCAGGACAAAGATACACAAACAAGATGAATGACAAATAAAAATTATCTTGGACAACCACTTTTCTGGAATTAGGGCATCCAGGGGGCACAAGGTAAAATGTACTTAATCCTAATGATATGACTCATCTGGTGTTTTGTACAGTATAAAAAACAACTTTATTTCTGCATGCTTCGTTTGTTCCTATGTTAGGGAAGTTTGTACAGAATGATGTTTTCCGATTCTTACCTGAGACAGCTGTTCGGAGACTTCAGCCTTCTCCCGTTGAACAGACATGAGGTCCTCTTCCAGCTTCTCCCTGGTCTGTTCTGTCAGCACCAGGGACTGGTCCAGGCCTGCAGAAACAACAAGGAACTCTCTTCAACAAAAGGCTCTACCGCTTACATATTACAATCTTATAGTCAGATGTAACAATTTTGCACAAATATCTTGTTCTGTGGCTGCTCAAGTCAAGCCTATAGAATCCATACTTACAGAAACAACAGGAAAAGTATTAAACATGAAATTTCCATCAATGTTATCAAAATACAAAATCATACGAAGACTCTAATGTAGGTAAACCTTAGTTCCAAAGCTCTAAAGAAATGGATTTCTTCTCTGTATCTATGTACTATGTACTAGGTAGAGCAACCCTTGTAGACTTGTTTCCTCATCATCATCAGCAGCGTGAAGTAAAGTCTTTTAACAAACAAAACCCAAACGGTTGCTTTGCTTGTCACATCCTCAGCTTCAAGGTTGGGGACTGTGATCACTTCCAGCACAAGCTATACTTTGTCCAGAGACAACTCAAAGTTACTGAGACAACTCAAGCCATCACTGAACAGAGTCGATAGCTGTCATAAACTTCCTGGCACAGTTGACCAATTGATGACGACACGTATCCAGAAGATCACGTGTTAATAAGATCACGTGTCTGTAACTCTCACAAGTTTAAATTCTGAAATGATTGGTCATCAGTATTTATCCTGAAGAAGGCAACAATGGTCATTGAAAATTTGATCCGTGTGTACTTTTGTGTTGGAAGAAAGTTTGGCATTGTACTATGATAACTACTGAAACAGCTTCCGTGACAACTCAAAGTTAGTTCGGGGCTTGATAAAAACACGAGGTTAACTCACCGCTCTTCATGTTCTCCACCTCCATCTTCTCCTGTTCAGTCTTGACGAGCTCGTCCTTAAGGCTGGACTTCTCCTGCTCCAGCTCTCCCTTCTCACCCATCAGGGAGGCCTTCTCAGCCTCCAGCTGCATGATCATCTTGTTCAGCTCAATCTTGTCCTGGGGAAAGGGATGATCACAAGTTTAGCTCCTCCAGAGGAAAATACAACTAGTTCTGATGACATCAACGTTGTGCAGCATTTATCTGATTATCTTCAGTCATCATCAGTGACGACAATAATCTTTATTAACGCAACAAAAGTACAGCAATTCATATACTTATACAAAGAAGTGGATACAAATGAATTGTTGAGTTCAATGTATCATTTACACTACTGGTTCTAACTCTAAGGTCTAAACGTTATCACGTGTCTTTCGTTTCTAGCTGTGTGATCATCTTTTACTCTCACTGACATATGGGTCAAACATGTGGGCAAGAACTTTCAAAATCCCTGAAGTTTTGGGAGAAAGAAATGCAGAGTTTTAATATTAGCAAATGTATTATGTTCTTACCTGACCCAGGCCCTCGTTAAGAGCCTGCATCTTGAGCAGTGAGTCCCTGAGGCCGGCCTCTTCGGTCTTCAGTTTGCTGATCTCCAGCTCAAGCTCTGCACGTTGCAGCTCCACCTGGTGATTCGACAACAAACTGCTTCAAACTTCTTTATCAAAACTCATGTCTATTATACTATACAGCAGGTTCAGTCGATGTGTTACAATACCTCTTATATACAAAACCTTCATCTTTTCAATACTGTGAAACTACTGACCACAAAACTATCATGACAACTGATACTTAACTCTAACTCTTAACTCTATTTCAGTCAATGTGTTGCAATGCCTCTTACAAAACCTTCATCTTTCCAATACTGTGAAACTACTGACCACAAAACCATCATGACAACTGATACTGAACTCCAATGTAAAACAAAAAATTTCTACAACTGCTTTGGTTACAAAATTGCATGGAAAATGCATTTTTAGAAACAACGAGTGGCAAACTTTAAGATTGTATTGAAAGATGCACATTGAAGAATGTGTGGTGTAGGATCATCAAGGAGCAAAATGTGGAAGGAACAGTACCTTGGAGAGAGACTCAGCAATCTCTGCCTTCTCCTGATCCAGAACCTCCTTCTCCAGGATAGCCCGGTTCAGAGCCTCCTTCAGAGTCACAGTCTCCTCACGGAGCGCTGAGTTCTTCATCTCCATCTGCTCCTGCACCCGGTTGCTGCGGAAAAACAAGAGGTAAGAAATGAAAAACTTTCTTAGCTACTTCCAAGCGAAAAATACTGGCACTATACAATCATCTACATAGTTGTGAAGAAAAGCTAAGGTACAAGGAATGAAAAAAATTTTCTTGACAACATTTTCGAAGCAAAAAACTGTTTATCTTGAAGGACTTACTACTATTGTGACCATCTTAACAGTCAACTTAATAATTTTTTCATGATTACTTGACGAGGTGTATAACCTAATTGAGTAACCATACCATTTTATTGGATACCAGGATTTTGTGTTTTTTCCGCTAGTTTGAAGCATCATACTTTCTAAGATGTTACATCTCTAGATCTATTCGATTTCTTACCATCGTTCGATCTCCTTCTGTCCACGCTCCTTGTCCTTGATGACATCATCCTTTTCGTCCTCAAGGCTGTCACGCTGGTGCTGAAGGTCGGCGTTGGCTGCCTGGAGCTTCTGGTTCTCTGCGTTCAAGGCCTCGATTTCATCATTCAGGGAGGAACGGATGGACTCCAGCGCAGACTTCTCACTTCCCGTCAGGTCGAGAGCGTTCTTGAACCTGTTGGCATCACGGACTGCATCGTCCTTGGAGCGACTCCTGTGATAACGAATCATTGTGAATTGATATTACACAAATGAGCAGCTGGTGTAGGTGTATTTGTATCTGTTTCTATATAGCCGGTATAACCGCCCTTCGGCGGAACACTCCAGCTTCAAAGGGACGGGGCGCTGCAGCAGCTGGTTATATTGCACTCAAAAACCTGTCACGCCTAACGTTTGCACATCCTAGTAGCATTATGCTTTCCTAAAGGAGTGTTACCAATTTTTTTTTGCCGTATGTAATACCTTACATTTACATCATAACCATGTAACTATTGTGTTTTTACTACTCTTGTTTAAAACAGCTATGACCCTGAATCCATAAATGAAAGATGACAAAGAGACAAGGCCACAATACAGGTAGAAGGTTGAAATATTTCATTACATCCACATATTTCATTTAAGAATTGACAGCAAATGTTAACCATGACTTTCATCTTTTCCTTGACAGATGACCCTAATTACCAATAATAATAACCTGACGTGAAAGCATATTGAATATTTAATCCTTTGAACGTCACCCAAAAGGTCAAAGTCACAATGCAAATAATCTTTCACGCAACATTGAATATTTCATCTGTTGCACATTCCAACACACAATTTATTATAGCTTTCAATGACTTGAGAAAAAAATCCTCTAACTTAGGGTCATCAAAAAATTGTCACATTGGCCAGGTGGTCGCTTGAACAGATTTGGCTGTAATATTGGCTATTATGTATTTTGTACTATGTATGTCAAATTGTGCACATAAACTTATAAGACTCATTAGGACTTTAAATGCACTGTTTATACATTGTCTGACCCTTGCCTCTTCCCTCATGACCTCAATGAAAAGCGGCCTGCCGGCCGATTTATGCTTTGATGAATAAATAAAGTTTCAACAACAACAACAACAACAACAACTTACGCTGCATCCAGCCTCTCCTTGTAAGACAGGACTTCGTTCTCAAGGCGACGCCTCTCGTTGTCTGCGTCATCCAGCTGCTTCTTGAGCGATCCGCCCTGGTCGCGCTGGGCATTCAGCTTGGCCCTGAGCTCCTGTATAACCAGGTAACAGTGTGTCAACGATGTTGCTCGTATCATGGTATACCTCACTGTTTGCTAGCACATTATCATAGGCCTACCACAAAGGGTTAGCTAGCACCAAATAGCAATGCAAGGCCAGGAGATACCATCTTATATACCTGATGCAGGTCCCAAAGGAGTAACAGTGTGTGGTGGTCAATCAATCATGAAATTGGCCATTTCTGTGGTTTATACAATTTCTTGCAAACAATGTTGACAACATTCCACTCTTCACAATGAATTTCATGCGAGACTATTTTCACAGAAAAATTATGACTCAAAGGTCCATAATACAATGCAGCACAGGGCAATTACAACTTGAAACAGCATCTAAAATTCACTGTCCTAAAAGGCAAATTGGTGTGTCAGGCTATTATTAACCATACATATTGTATGCATGGCTTTAAAGCCAAAGGACACATGTAAGAAACTCTCATGGGACTTGTCCTCAATACTGGTGACCTTCATGCAGATATGACAATTGTGGACAACTTTAGTTATACCTCTGTCAGAAACTATTGTAAGCATGCAAACTATTATTACTCTGGCCAAATTTAAAGTTTAGCTTTAGCCTTTATGATATTTTGATTTGACAGAAAGTTTCTTCGAGAATTTACTCAGAGAATGTAATCAGTAGATTACTGTCAAAGGGGGACAAATATACATTTTTGCATCATTTGCATAGAAATGAAAGTAATTTCATGTCGAGTATGTTTGGCATTATGATAGTGTTGTCTGTACATGAACATGGCGTTTCTGCTTCGAATAAGATGACAATTACAGTGATTTTTGTCCCTAGCATGTTTGACATGTTTTGTCTACATTATGATAGTGTTGTCTGTACATGGACATGGACGTTCCTGCTTCATTTACATAAAAATGAGTTATTTTTGTCTAGCATGTTTGACGTTTGACATCTACATGTTAGTGTTTTCTGTACCTGGACTTGGAGTTGACGTTTCTGCAGGGCAGCCTGTACAGCACCCAGGGTGGACTCAGCAAACGCAGGAGAGAAGGTACGGGCCGGGGACCGTCCGCGGCTGGGCGAGCGGCGAGAGGGAGACGGGCTACGCAGACGGCTGGGAGAGGTCGAACGCAGACGGCTGGGAGAGGTCGACCTGTGAAAATGACACAAACATATGTCAATCACACCATGGATACAAACAATTTCTGCTGAATGTAGCGTTATTTCGTGAAAACATCTTGGAGACAACAAAAACATTTCTAAGGTCTCACGAACTGCAAAATGCAACCTCTGTGAACTCTATTTTAGAAAAGCTGTGTTATTATAGGAACAAGGATGTTTCTTGTCTTAACTACAGCCTGTACAAGTATGTTAACTCAGGTGATTATGTCAATGTCTAATGAAGTATAAAAAGGATGGCATTTTCAGTTCAGCGACATTTTGACATCCAAACTGTGCAAAATCCTCTAGCATGTGTAACAAACATGCAATGAGAGTAGAGAGGAGAAAAGTGTTGCCATGCAGCTGATGATCTATTACAGCTGAAGCTGAGAGAAAGAAGGAAAGAAGAGCAAACAGAGAGGTGAGGGAGAGAGGGAGACTTACTGTATGGTGAGCCTGTTGAAGAATCTCCAGGATTCCCAGGCTACAGCCCTACACAGGGATCACAACCCCAGCAATAAGGGAAGAGAAGACAGCCAAAAAAACAGATCCAAGAAAATAACTTAGAGAGCAGATGGATCATTCTCAATCCCAACAGGAACAGGAAATACCATGAAATGAAATCGAAAGAATCAAAGAAGCAATAAAGAGAAATGATAAGACTCCTTCAAGAAAGCAACCTAACATAGCTCAAAAGTGTGTTTTTGGCTGGGTGCTTGGTCTTTGAAAAATGTGACACGTATGAATACAATGTCATTTAGATGTTCAAACGACCCTTGCTTTTTGCATTCAACCTATTTTTCATCAATGAAGAAAAGAGGCAGGTGGAGGAACTTGCAAAAACAAAGGCGTATAACATGATACAGTTCAGCATGAAAGGATACATCAAAATGTAAAAACTGAGAAGAAGGATGGACAATAACTTTCCAGGTCTATTTCACTTTGCAGGAAAATAACCCTATTGTTTTTTTCACTCCAGATATTACAGAAAATGATGAAATAAACGCAACTGTGTACCTCAGGCTCAGGTCAGCATCAGCCATGGTGTCGTCATCCTTCTCCCCGGCGCCGTCAGCGTCGGTGATGACAACGTTAGCGATGTCACGCAGAGCCTGGTGCAGAGCCTCGGTCTCGTCACGCAGGGCCTCGGCCTGGGAGCGCTCCAGCTCCTGGGTGGCCTCGGCACGGCTGGTCTCCTGGAGGGGCACGCGGGAAATGTTTCGGTTACTGCCGGTAGTCAGACAGCCTGAAACTTAGCTAGGACAGAATGGCCCATCTCTCAATGGTGAGGAATACTTTAAACAGAATTGTATCTTTGACAGAAGTTACACACATGTACCATGTTACATATCTATGGTTTCCTGGAGGAGCATAAAGGAAACGTTCTCATCACTGCCAGTATTCAGACAGCCTAGAACTTAGCCAGAACAGAATGGCCCATCTCTCAATGGTGGGGTTCCGGGAATCCTAAACAGATTTGTGTCTTTGACAGAAGTTAAAAACATGTACCATGTTACATTAATTATTATTGCCTAAGACTACCCCAAGATATAAAAAAATGAAATCCATCATATCCTCCTTTATAGGTTAACAATAAACATCTGCCTGCTTGATTGTTATCACCATGCAGATTTTAAGCATCACTGAAAGTTTCTTTTTCAAGTCAAACTATGTCATCAGCACTCACAATAACCAGATTTGCAAGAAGAGGAAATGTAGATTGAAATTTGCCCACTGATAAAGCCTGTCATGTATGAAGTAAGCCTACAAATATCAGGTCAGACTACTTACCAGGTTCTCGATGGTCTTGTTGAGGTCCTTAACCTGCAGCTTGAGGCGCTCGTTCTGCACGGACAGTTCATTGATCCTGCCACTGAGGTCCGAGCGCTCCGTGTCCAGCCTGGACTGGAGCGTGATGACCTCCTTGACCTTGTCGCGCAGCTGGTTCTCCATCTCGGAACGGTCGGCGCGCTCCTTGTCAAGCTGCACGGACGTGGTGGAGTCCGCCATGCGCGTGTTGGCCTGGAGGTTGAGGCAGGCAGAGTGCAGAGAGCGGGAGGAACGCGTCATGTCGGCACGGATGCCAGACATGTCCCTATAGGAAACAAACAACAGGATTTACACATCAGGTGAAGTGTATGATAAAACTATCCTTTATTATACAGGACAATTTGCATGTATTACATCACTCCTTTTTATCATAACAGCATATCATGTCATCATGGTATCAGTAAGCCATGCCAGAATGCTGAACTTAAAAATACTTTAAAATAGAATGGCTTGGATGATACAAACTTTGATTGATGTTAACATCATAACTATACATTTATGAAGGTTACACATAAAAGTTAACAATATTGAAATACAATTTAATCTCTACAACTGGATAAAAAACAGAGATTTACTTCTGGACATTTTGAGTGACATCCATCACTCTTCTTCAGCATCACTAGTCTATGAACTGGCAGCACAATTCAATACAAGTACAGATAACTAGAAAAACTGGTTGAACCACTAACTCCCAAGGATGGTATGCAAAACTAACTCAAATGTAAATCATGTTTGCATAGTCTACTATGGTCAGACAACTTGGGTCAGATTGAGACAACAAATCCTTACCTCTCGGTTGCAGACTTGACCTCAGCGAACTGGCGGCGCAGCGACATGACAGTACGCCACAGGCCCAGCAGGCGACCATGCTCCTGGCTGAAGTAGCTGTTGAAGGACTGTGGAAACAAATCAACATTTTTTAGGCATTTTCAATGATGTCAGAGACAAATTTTACATGTATACTCCCCAAAGCAAAATCTTAAAGATTAATATATGATTGTATGAACTCAATGTCACATGCATCTTGATCATTTAGATGGTTGACATCCTTCAACATTCCTTATACAGGAATAGCCATCACTGTCTGTGGTTAAAGATATCTTTCCGGTGGCATCGCCAAACAGTTACAAAGATTCGCTAACAAATGAAGCATAGCACCTTTGTTTGTGACATGATGACAATGTTGGCATCTCAAAACAGCCACAAAGGTCAAACCAACCATAGGACTTATGTTTATTTAACAATTTTGATAAGTAAAAGTTTTTCTGTTGGCGTCTCTAAACAGCTAAAATCAAACCAAGCAAAGGACGTTTGTTTGTTGAATGGTGACAGTTTTGAGGAGAGAATGTTTTCTGTTGGCATCTCCAAACAGCTACAAAGATCAAACCAAGCACTGGACTTTTGTTTATAAAAGACAGTTTTGAGGAGTAAAATCCGGGTACTCACGGCTTCCTCCTCCCTCCACTCAGCCTCCTTGTTCTCCAGGTCCTCGCGGGCACGTGTCCAGTCCTGGGTCAGGCGCTGGATGTCGGCGGTCAGCTGCTGGTTGGCCTGCGTGGCCTGGTCCAGCTGCTCACGCAGCATGGCGTTCACGTGGGCCAGGCTAGCACTCCTGTCAATCAACAGTAGGCATTCTATGATAGCAGACTCTCCAATGCAATGCAGCAAGAAGAACAAAAACTTGCCGTGCTATACATATTATATAGCAGGCTTTTCCTTCAAGCCAACCAAGCTTTTACACTGCATTCCCCCCCTTAGGCCTTTCCAAACCGGGGCCCGACCAGGCAGCTTTCAGGAACAAAAAGTATGATATAAAGACAACAAACTACAGAAGAATTATCAACAAACTACAGAGAATTATTTAATAAATACAGACTTATGATTTTCTTCAAATTCATCTACGTGACTGTTACTGTTACACTATGAATTATCTTTAAAAAACTTAGAGTGGAAAGATCTCTTCAAGAATAACAATGTGCTGTCCATTCACACATGGCTTTATCTTTATCTAAAGAAAATGCAAGATAAAGTGTCAGTGCTCTGTACCTCTGCTGCTCCTCCTCCAGCTTGATCAGGGCATTCTCCAGATCCATGCTGTGTTCCTCCTCAGTGGCACGCAGACGTGCCTCCGACGACTCCAGGGAACGAGACAAGTTGTCTCGGGTGGACTCCAACTGAAAAATGAATTCAAAGGTTAAGATCTTGAAAAAAAGATCTATTTTTGACACTCCTACATAATGCATAAACTAGGAGTAAATAGTCATCTTTTTCACTGTTTGTTAGCCAAATAAGCCTTTCGCTTTCCGGAGCCGAAGCTAGACGTAAATTTTGGTTATCTTTATAAAGAAAGGATGGTACAAACAGCGTCTGTATCTAGCACGGCATCCATCTTGTCTCACAAGAGACAGCTTAATGAAATTGTGTGTCTGTGCAAGGGCTATAACCTGGTAATTCTCTGTCCTATAATGGCAAACAGGTCCCATTCTCCATTCTTGTCATTTCCTCTTTAAAAATTCATACTGACAAAATACTTCTGGTACTTCAGGCCACGCCCAAATAAGTCCTCAGTTCATTGTTGTTTTTTGCAATAATGGGAAAAATAAGCTTTTTGGTATGTCACTTATGGCAAGTCATCAACTTAATGTCCAAATAGAAAAAGAGAGACTACAACACCACTTCAAAAAAGACTAAAACATCACTTCAAAATATTTCTGGTACTTCAGGCCACGCCCAATGAAGTCCTCAGTTCATTGTTGTTTTTTGCAATAACACGGAAAATAAGCTATCTGCATGGTATGCCACGTATGGCAAGTCATTAATTTAATGTCCAAATCTAATAAAGAGACTAAATTAAAAACACCACTCCAAAACATTTTTGTTCAGTCCAAGCCCAATGAAGTCTTCAGTTCATTGTTGTTTTTTGCGATAACAGGAAAAATAAGCTATCAGGTATGCCATTAACGGATAGTCATCAACTTAATGTCCAAAGGTAAAAAAAGACTAAACACTACTTCATCCAGAGCAATTTTTGTTTTAAAAACTGCAAAAGTTTGAACAACCTATTGCTCTCAATAACAGAACCAAACGTCCAATTTGTCCTAAAGAAAACAGCATTGCATTTGCAAACAGTAAATTTTGAGGACAACATAAATTCACCAATCAAATAGCCATATACAATTATAATGAAATCAATTTACACACTTATATAGAAATTGATCCATCTCCTTCTTGGACAAGCTCAAAAAGATCTTATTCAGTCAGTCGATGCTGCTTCAATTTTACCATAAATAAAATATGTCACTTGTGTTCTCGAAAATGTCGAAAATACACAATCAAACCTCTGAATGACCTTTACCACTCTTATACAAACTCAATGCTAAATGTTAAGCACTTATAAAAGTTATGCACATAAGTAACTGGGAATCTTATACAAATGTAATAACCTTTGGCTGAGGTAGAGCTTGAGAAAGGAACATCAGGAGAGTGAACATAATCCCTTGCAACAACTCATGTTGGCCGCGGCTACATGGTTATGACTCAGCCTTCACTTAGTCCGTTAAATTTTGAAATGTTTAGCATGCAATCAGTTGTACTTCTGCACACAGCATTGACGTCTAGTCAACAGATGTGTCAATATGTCACTCGAGAATAGCTGGAGAGGCAGTCATTTGCTTTGGTCCAGTTCATATATTAAGGATATGGACTCGCAGTAGAAATGTTACAATTGCATAGAGTCAATAGAATTTGGTAAACAACATAGCACAGTATATCGATTAGCAGGCCAATTTTGGGGTAAGGTTTTCGAGCAAATGTCCATCCTAGCAGAGTCGTACAACATGATAAGTAACATGTACGTAAAGTATTTCTCAATATATCTGGCAAAACTGTAATGTCTTAACCATGTCAGGTAAACAAATTGACGAATGTACCCTTTTAGGCTAGATCAATAGAAGGTAGGGTTAAAATACTACTCCAATTCAAGGTCATATGTTATTACTACAATATAAATCCCACCTTCCAAAGTCTTCAACAAATACCCAGCAGCCAGCCTTATCTGAACTTTCACAGCTGAATGATTTACACAGCTTTTATAACATCTATATGACTGAAAATAACACTGTGGACAACTCCTAGACTTGAACCTTGCACCTAGCTGTTTTTCACGTGCAGGTATTTGACCAAATAAGGTACTATACACATCCTAAGACTTACTTTTTACAGTGTGAGTACTAGTAGCTAGTTTTCTGAAGAAAAAAAGGCTAGTGCTGTGTTTTTATTTATCATGCTTTAGTATATTGAAATAGATTTTTTAAAAATCTAATGTAGGCTGTCTTTTTTTTATTTGCCCCACAGTGACTTCATTATCTGAACCATTGCAAGGAGCGTGTAGAAATTTTTTTGCAAACAATTGCACAAGAGGTTTTGCTCATTGTAACTTAAAAGGGCAAAAGTGGGCATTTCAGATTGTGTGGGACATACGCCAGGTAACGTGTCACCCTTCCTGTCAGAGGATGCCAGACGTTTCTGACATTTCTGTCAGCTGGACAATTGCTAAGCAATAACTGGAAGGAACAAATATAGCCCCAGATAAAGGATGTGTACATGGAATCTTAAAATGGCAAATATTGAAGACTTTACGAAGGTCTGGCTTAATTCCGGGGAACCAAAACATTCTACAATCGATTCAAGTGACTATGCTAAAACTTCGGTCAACATACAAGTTCACTTTTTCCTGAACAATGTTCACCTTTATACTTTCAAGTCAATGACACTCAGACAACCTAGTCAACAATGTTGATGGCAAATTTGCCTACTTGCAAGCTAAGATTAGAAGAGAACTCTTTGCAGCCAATGACTGTGAACTTGCTTGAGAGAGTCCCAATGTTTGTTTCACCTGTTTTCGGTCACTGTAGACTGACGTATATCACTGCATAAGTCAATACAAATATCACAGTGGGTCCAAACTTTGTTTGCCGGTGTATTGAGGCAGGAATATTTACAAATCTAAAAGCTTGCAAACTATTTTTTCTCTTCTGTCACCACTCTAACATTCTCTATTTAAAATTTGTTCAACATCGTTTCTTATTAGTGTTATGTTCATTTGCAGTCACTTTTATACATCTCTCACAAACGATGTGCACAACAAAG
Organism: Branchiostoma floridae x Branchiostoma belcheri; assembly: GCA_019207045.1. Taxonomy (NCBI): domain Eukaryota; kingdom Metazoa; phylum Chordata; class Leptocardii; order Amphioxiformes; family Branchiostomatidae; genus Branchiostoma; species Branchiostoma floridae x Branchiostoma belcheri. The sequence goes on along the minus strand of CM033032.1, from coordinate 16,046,120 downwards.
TTGGCAATACCGCATATTGTACTTCATTCTACTAAAAATGTTGACACGTATGAGATTATTGATTTTCTGTACTTTCTTTCAACAATGACAAACAACAACAACATATACTAAATCTGCATTTGTACTTACCTGAGTTACCTTCATCATGAACTATTATCAATGGTGCATTAGTAGAAGGAAGAGTCAAATGTGAAGCAATGAGTATGAGTAGAGCAAGAGAAAATGAACAGAAAACACACAAAGCACTCCAAGCATTATTCTCACTGCAATGAGATATTTTTTTCTCATAAATAGAAAAAAGGTCAGGTACTAGAACAAAAAATAAGTTGATAAAGATCTAAATCAAAAAGCTGTTAGTGAAAATAAAAATCAGAAAAGTTCAGAACATTTACTTGGTTATAAATGTAACTTTTGATAGTTTCAAAAAATTGTAAGTAACCCAGGGTTTTTCTCAAAATCTGGTAGTTGGGCACTTTATTTTAAACTTGACATGAAGTATGGTCAATTTCTTGCAGAAAAAGGGTATACCGAATTATAATCTTTTGTAGAATATACTGTCTTTTATAAGATACAATTTTGAGGGTAGACTCTGACAGAAAATTTGATACAATAAATATGAATTAAAGCAACATTGGCAATATCCTTCAATGAAAATGCTTCACTTTTCCACACAGATCAGCAAAGAATAAAAGCAGCAGTTTTGCCCAAACCACCATTAAAACCAGAGGCACTATTGGACAGACGTGCAGCTTACTTGATACAATACAAAGCAGCAGCCAATCACCACTCTGCTTTCTTACACAGGTGAAGATTCTATTTCTTTCATTGATGTGTGCCTCAAACTTGCCAGAAGCACTGTCAAATGCCACCTTTGCACAGTCCAACAGCAGCACAGCAGAGAAGAACATGATGTGTAACTCAACTGTTCTCAACAATGGGTTGTGGAATCCGATATACATTGTATATACAGAAGTTCACCAATTGATCAAAACTCATATTGAACTTTATCAATACTTGATGTAAAGTTTTGGAGAAGCCAATAATCATACTAAATCATTATCTTTTCAGATGTGGCAGTTTGTGGGAAAATTTTGAGTAATGTCTATAACGCTAGTTCACCTTTATCCGTGGGGTGTCGTGCTCTTTATCCGTTATCTTTAAAAACATCACATTTAGGAGTATTAAGTCTGCGGACTGTTGTTTCAAATTTGCAATATTTTCAAACTGTTCCGATTTGAAACCACCGTCCGTCGACTTCACATCCCTACATACGTTTTCTCTTACAAACAACGAATAAAGGTAACCCTCGCATAAAGGTGAACCAGCGTCACTAATGACACTAATACTAACATTAATCAAATGTGAAGCTTGTCACTCAAATTAAATTTCCAACAAAAAAGACACTCTACTTTTCTTCAGGTTACATCATCAATCTCTCTGCTGTTGCTGGCTGTCAATCATCTGCAAGGCAGGCTGGGAACAGTGCTCCCATTGGCTGGGAAAAACCCTGAGCATACTTACATCGCCTCTTGCGAGACTTACGTCGAGCTTGGCAGCTTCGCTCTCCTTCTCGCGCTCGTTGATGGACGACTCAAGTTCACCAACCTTCTTCTTGTACTGCAGGACCTGCCAACACAAAAGCAAACACCTTAATCACCCAGGTAATGTGATAGACTCACTTAGATATACAATCATGTGAATAGGGTTAGAGTCGGTCATTAACACAAGCTGGAAGTAAGACCTGAAGTTAATCTCAATAGTGCACAACCCGACAAGAAATCCACTGTTTTGGAACACACGATACATTGTTGTAGGGTTGCTGTGTTCAGGTGTAACAAATTTGTAACATAACAGAGGAACAGTGTTACTATGGGAAACAAATTTGCAAGATTGTATGGCAACAGGGTTTCACATACAGTAATGTACTGTAATACACTCAAATCTTAATCTCTTACTTCAAAGTTAATCATTCTTAACAACAAATACATGGTAGAAATAGTAGTCAAACATGGGGTAACTACATTTGCCTTGGCATAATTGAAAATCATGTAGGTACACACAATTTAGTTCTTTGAACAATTCCAATTTGGTACTCTTTAAAAGGATGTTTCATCCCCAGTGACAGACAAAACAGATACCACAGAATATCCCTTTAACAACAGGTAACCTCAGGTGTTTTCACAGTGGATGAAACCAAGACTCATGTTTTCACAAAGTGCTTAATGTTGCTCCTGTCAGTCAATACCTTTTCATTTCACAATAAGACAGCTGTCATTAATGATCGATGAAAACAACATGAAGTGTTTGAAACAGCCCCACATCATAGACCCTTCAAAAGCACACAGCCATGGGCCACAACCAGAACTAGCTAACATCCCTATAGCTACCCATGCAAGGTAATCACAAGGTAAACACCTCAAGAAAACACAAACCTCTAACCCAAAATCCTCTTCAGACCACTTCTGGAGATCTTCTTAATTACCCTTTCACTAACATCTATATCCTACCCTTAGCCACACATTCTTGGTAGCTGGGAGCGGTGACAATAGCGCTAGGGACGCTATCTGTCACCCTGGGGTTCCAGGTGACTGAAGATTCCACAACACGCACGCCGTCCACGCAACATACCTGTCCCCGGGACAACTTCTACCTGCCTGTCACCTGATACCCTAAACCCATTAACTGTCAATCAAGTGAAAGCAACGTTTCCCAGCTAGGGGAGTCGTTGAGCCTTCGGGCACGCCTATCCTAAAGTCGGAACAAGGAAGTTTGAGACACGTCAGTGCAGATGGCAAGGTTCCATCCTTCTAACAGGTGGGGAGGGCGAGTGAAACCGAACACTGAACCTTACCGCTCACTGTTTGGGTTGTTGCTGCAATCTAGATCTTCATTCAACTCCCCCGTTATGCCCAAAGTGGCCAAAAATAGCAGCTTGTTGTACGAAACTATCACGTTTCCATCATACAGTCCGTAATAACACGTTGCCACATTGCGGTAATCCTCGGATGGCTGGAGTACAACCCGGGTGACGGCCACCATGCACCACTCAACCGTTTCACAAACTTTGGCTCACGGTAAATGAAAAGGTAGCGTCCCCCCTTTGGTGCCAGCCTGCCCCTCCCATTTGCATGGCAAACACTGGGCAGAACATTTACCCCGGAGCCGGTGCTGAGGCAACATCACCTATTGTGTTGTCCAGTCCAATCCTAACTGTCCTTTCAAAAGGTCTCCTGTCTTTAATGTAACGGACTGCTGGTCGCCCATTGATGGGAAAACGTGGCAAACTTTGGCTTGTAAAATTAGGTACTGTCTCGGCGAACAATAGACTGAAAGACCACTTAACAAGAGGCTATACAAGTGCCGTGCTCTCGCAGGTCCTTCCGAAAAGACTCCCCGCCCACTACCAAACAATTTCAGCAGGTGACAGTTATCTTGTACCACCTGGTGTCACAAACAACTGGGACAAGTTACAAATATTTCACAATATCCCCTGGGAAGTGTCACTCACATCGCTTGTGTGGAGGGTGGGCGGACAGACGAGGGTTGTACGCGGTTCCCGGGAACATTGTCGGGAAGGGCTAGACTGCAGCCGACGTCAAGAGCGGGAGCACAGAAAGCACGCCGCAGACTGCGGTATCGCATTACCCTGACCCGCAAGCTGGCGTTTTGTTGGGTCTGGCTAGGATTACTGCTAAACTGTCTGGCACACTATTACAAATAGGGTGAAACTCACAAGGTCCCAGAAGTCTTTGTAGACTTGAACTCACAATTCAAATTCCTTGATGTTGAACCTGACTTATTTTAACAGGTGTGTCAGACTCTGTTTTTAACAGTCTGTTTTTTTTGGTCAGATGTAATTGTTCAAGAAAAAGCGTAGACGTGTACAGTGAAGATAGCCTGGGTGGTCGAAGATTTGAAGCACCATTTCATTAATTATTGAACACACTGCAAACAGTCCTATCTAACCGTCAACAAGTGTCCTGTTTGTTTAGCAAATTTAGGAAGCCAGATCTACGTTTTGGCGGGCTTTCAACAAGTCTTGTTGTAAGAATTATAGAATCAAGTCACTTGACATCCATCAATTTCAAGATACACATCAAATCCCTTCTATAATAATCAACCAAGCTCCCCAACAACTCACACATACCATGGCTACACTGAAGGAAAGGCAAGAAATTGTGCAAAATGTACGAAAATCAGCTAACTCAGGTAGCTGAAAACTGTTTTCTAAATCAGTGAATTCTGTTTATCAACTTTAAAGGATATGAGACATACATGTAATGACATAGAATGCTCTGAGGGATGTACAAGAAGCGTTCTAGTTCAAGATGAATGCACTCTGTCAGGAACACTGTCTCCATTTGACTTGCTCCAGGTCAAGATTGAAAGTAGTAGACACAACAACCTGCCACAAAGTAGATTTGTGTCTTCCTCGTGAAATAGTCCAGTCTTCAACACTACAATATAGTACTCTCAACCTTGCTTTCTGTCAAGTGAGGGACAGTTAAAGGTAACATAACTACACTGATTAACTTTTCTGACCAGTTTCATGAACTATGAAAGTGCTACAGACATCCCAATACTCCACATTTGCAAACATGCATGGACAATGTACCTTGCTAAAGCCGTAAAGGGGAAAAAATATATTATCTATGCTTACAATGTGTCATTAACATGGCAGGAAAGCAAGCATCCAAACCTGGGCCTGAAGCAACTCCTTACAACTGATTACAGAACAATTCCTTCCATTCATTCTCTATCAAGTTCTACATCTTACTTTGCTTAGCAACTTTCAAAATGACAAATCAAACTTTAGGACACACAGCAAACATGAAATGACCTTGACGACTGGTGTTGCAGGCTTTCCAAGCTGTCCTCATTCGAACCTTTTTGCTTGAATCACATGTATGTCCACCGAACGTTGACCTCTGACATCCCGCTAACCAGGATCTTTTCAAACACAGGTCACGTGCAAGCAGCTGATACCCTGCTACAAAAGGCTACTTCAGAAAAGTTTACCCAAAGAGCTTAGAATTACTGAATCACAAGGGTATGTACAGCAAAAGGAAGAACCGTTAAATCAAAATAAGACCACAGAATTCAAAAAGTAGATTCAGTATTTCTTGTACGTGTTGTCTTTTTGAACGCTTTTTGTCAAATTTTGCCGTTACTCTGCAAATTTGCTATCAGTTGCCGAGGTAATTAGTCGGATCACTTGCAGGCATTTTGATCAGCTTGTGCAAGCATTTGGGCTGCCAAAGAAAACATTTCTATCTTATCTTATCAAAATCTTCTGTATTGTGCCATGTTTCAGATATGAGTTGTCCATTACTTAGTTAATGATACATAAGGGAAAAAATTTGAGTCACAAAAATTGTCTGATCATTTAAGAACATTCTCCATGAAAATATAGAAAGTCCATGTCATTTTTTTTAGTTGCCTTGAAAAATACATCTACAAAGAAACCACCTGTTTGCTGGGGAGTCTGTCTCCTAGCAACGGTAAACAATTTGGTCTCCTTGGCAACTAGGACCACCTGAGAGGCTGTCAGTTAGATGGAATGTTTGAGTACAGTTTTCTGCATGGACCAAGATTAGCTACATGTTACAGAACACAACATATTATATTGATGATAGGGGCAGAAGACATACATGTTGTCCTTTCATGGTTTTCATTGTGAAGAGTTTCCTGCTATCCTATTGTTTAGAGGTCACTGAAAACATGTTTGGTGAAAGTTTTGCGCACAGTTTTTGCTTGCACTTTGCATTATGTGCAAAACCATGGACAACAACAGAAGAAAGGTCACTTGTGAGGTCAAGCTGTTTCTTCAAGTACCTCAAAGCTTCAGATGTTTTGAGAAAACACAACTTCTTGAAAAGCTGGGTTCGTGATAAAAGCCTGCTTGGCATGATTTGAAGCATGCAACAATGAGCCATGTCGTGACCCAAAAGAAAACAAATGCGGAATCAAACCAACACAGACACAGACAAACAGACGCCAAACTTGAACACATCCAAGGCTATGCATTCATGTTACCGCCTTGACAACACTCCATGGTTTGAAAGAGAAAGACTCTTCACAACAGTTCAGTTTGGATGAAAAACAAGGCAAGGATCATTTCACTCTGACTATACGTGTAACTATGATAAAGAACAAAGTACTGAAATAGTCCAAAGACATACCATCATGGTAACAGTGGACATTTATGCAATAAATCTTGCACGTGTCTCTTTTAAATGATTATCATTTTCAATACTAAAAAAGATTGGCAACTGTTTTACCTAGTGATTAAAGCCAAAAGTTATTGCCACATTGTCTTCTTTTACATTCCTTGTTAATATAAAGGAGTGTGTAGTAAACATACTTTCACATTTCTGTTTGTCAGATCGAAATAATCAGAGGAATACTTCTGGTTTCTAGGATTAGGAGAATTTGTGGGGAAGCAATCAAACTGACTGAATGTAGCAATGTTAACAATGGTCTGGGCTTACTAGCTATACTTGGAGGAGTAACCATGGACACTTTGGAATAACTCAATATCCCAAGGTAACAGTTACTAAAGCAACTGGATAGGTCAGGAAATGGTCACTGACAGTCATCAGACAGCATCCCCTATCTTTCGACAGTGACACAAGTAAGATCTATCCACCAACACACCAGGTCGAACAAACAGCACCGAAAACATAAGCTTCTCAGCAATGGTAACCAAGTATTTTGAACCCTGTATTTAAACTAGCCTGATAAAATCTTGCTTATAGCAGCCCGCCCAACATTTGGCCAGCTTCTGCGGGGATGGGCCAGTTACAGCCCTGGACAGCAGAGTTTGTGTCACACAGGCTAGTACGTGGAAACATGGCAATGAGAAACCAACCTTGCTTTGCAGCTTCTGCACGAGCTGTGCCTGTCGCTGCTGCCCGTCCTGGTACGCCTGCAGCTTCCGCTTGTAGTTGGCGTGCTCGTCCTCCAGCTTGCGGCGCAGCTCGATGTTCTGCGAGGCCAGGCTCTTACTCTCCGTGGTCTCGCGCTCACGCTCGCCGGTCTCGTGCTTCAGAAGCTGCTCCAGCTACGGAAGTGGGATGGATAAAAAACGTGCTGATTCTGCAAACTGATTAACTTCATCTCTTACATGATTTCTTAGCAAAATAGTCTCTACAAGACTCTTTGGTTTGCTATAGAAATTGGTCAAACACGGAGAGATAATATGCCAAAGGAATAAGCTGGCATATTATAGTTCTCCATATTTGGCCAATCATCACTGCCAAAACAGCATTTCTGTAGCAACCAAGACGTCCGGTAAAGACTACTAGAAAGTTGTTGTCTCCAAGAAGATAATGTTAAAAAAACCAAACAAACTGAAGTATAACAAAAGATATGTCCTGATTTTTTTCTATGCTATCAGAATCTATGATACCTCGTCTATTTTTGCTTCCAGTTCCTGCTTCTCTGCTTTCAAGGCTGAAATCTCACGATTCTTGCACTTGATATCCTGGTCGCGCCCTTGGACCTCGCGTGTTTTCTGGTCCTTTTCTCCCTTTTCCTCTGCCAGATATTGTTTCAGCTGACAGAAGAGGAAGGAGAAAACTGACATCAAAAGATGTTTTCAACTTTTGATGTCATCTTCTCATGCGTTCGCATATTGTATCAGAATAGCTTTGATGCAAGAAAATTAACTCTTAAGGTTTGAACAAGGTGTCTTAGATTTAAGACACAAACTACTTGAATTACAGTAAAGACACACAGACACAAGACACACTTTTTATTATACCTCTTCAATCTGTTTTTGGAGGTTTTCGTTTTTGAGATTGAGGGATTGGATCTCGCGTGAATCCCTCTTGGTGCGATGTTCCAGCTACAAAAGGAAAGACATAGTACGTTTTCCTCATCACTTTGCTCTTAATACATTCATGTATGATGCGCAGTACTTTAAGTAGAGCCTAGGAAAAAAGGCCACAGCACACAGATAGATTCAACATTGCAAAGAAATAACTGCATAGTCTCAAGTTTAAATTTTTTATAAAGGGAAAGCCGAAGGAGAAACAAGACACTGCACAAAAACTGGTGATGTGGTTTGATTATGAGCAATGAATGTGCTATTCCATCTAATAAAATCAGGCGGGGGTTCAAATATGATATTCCTCTTTCATGTTATCACAGTAACATAGTCTTCCTGAATCTTAGAATTTTGATTGAGAAATTTTCTGGCCAGCCTCCTGAAAGTTAAAGATGGAATAGCCTTTAATGTTTAGGTGATACCTGGAGGGATTTTAGTGATGGTAAATTATCATGATTTGTTATTGTTGTCATCATGATTTTTATGATATTGCACCTCTTTGATCTGGTCCTCCTGTTTGCTGCTCCTAAAGTTCATGGCCTTGATTTCCCGAGACCCCTTCTCAATCTCCTGTCCACACTGGGAGAGTTGCTGTTCCAACTACAGGGGGTTCGGGCGGGACAATCACGAGTTACCGGTACAGTAGAAGTCAGTTAATTGCACAACGGATTAAGGCATACTTCTGTTAATTGCAAGGAATATCAAAATCGAAAAAAACTGGTGCTGTCCAGCTGGATAACTTTGCATGGTTGCACCAACTGGATAATTGCATTAAATACGCTGGCAAATGGGGTGTGCAAATGAACGGTTCTGTACTTCCAAGTAAGACTTCAAATGTTAGCCTTCAGTATTGACTTTAACAATACTATGTTTTTTTCTGGATATCTTGAAATGTTAGTTGCCACACAGCATCAAATAAAGCTGCATCACTAATTAGTATCGAACAAAGAAGACACTCAGTCACTTTAAGGAAATTTTGCTCCGATTGCAAAGTGTAACGTAAGTTTTTTGGATACCTCCTTAACTTCCTCCTCTTTGCTCTCGATGTCATGCCTCATGGAGTTTATTTCCCGTACATTCCTCTGGTTTTCCTTGTTCTGTCCGTCAATGATTTTTTCCAACTAGGAAGAGAAACACTTATACTTAAGCCTTATACTACAAGTGACAAAATACAAGTCGAGGTGCCATGATGTTCTTTCAGATTGGACAAGGAGATGTGTAATTAAGTTATGAAATTATGATATTATCATTTATTACTTAATTAGAATGTTTTTGTATTAATGTTGAAGAGAGACACACAAAACAGCACACAAGTGTGGTGACGACAATACCTCTTGTATTTTGAGCTGCTTCTTCTCGACTGTCATTTGAGCAAAGCGCAGCTCGGAAACAGTTCGTTCCCGAGCATTGTGCTCCCAGTCAAGTTGAGACTCCAACTGGTAGGGAAAACATTCAGAAATTGGTGCATTCTACTGCATTGTGTGAAGAAAAGTCCTCAATACCAAACAGCAAAAAACACCTTGTTGTAAAAACCAAGTGCTGTCACTTCAGAACATTAACTAAATGGGTACAAATTCTTCACATTATTACAATCTTGATCAGTGATTTCAAGAATATTTCCGACAGTAAAGAGCCGTGATTGAGTGAGTATATAGTCTTCCTAGTATTGAGATATATCAAAGCTGGGTACCGAACTGCATACAAGTTTGTTCCACAGTAGTGTTCAGCGTGTTGCCAATCTCAATACGTATTTGGAGAAAAACATTTTTAATACTGACGTATTCATTTTTTATATCCCAGACAGCACACCATATTCACCTCATTGATTTTGTTTGAGAGTCTTTCATTCTCCACCTCGAGTTCTTCCCGTTTGGCGGCCTCCTGCGCCCGAACCTCCTCCTCCCATTTGAGCACCTGCTCCAGCTTTACGGCAGGAAGGGGGAGGGTTGTGTGGGAAACCGGGAAACGTCGCACACGTTTGCTGCCAGCGCGGGAACGTAGGAAGGCATTGGGAGATGGGAGGACGCGGTGATAGTGCGGGGAGTCGCTGTTTTGCATGCGCAGTATCTCCATAGCGAGGATGACCAGAATGAGCACTTGATATTCGCGGCTATGATGCATGAGGCCAGCTTTAAGTTGTTTATATCATCAAGCATATTATATGCTTGTTGTTTTATACTTTGTCTTAAGCATTGATCCTATAACTGATCAAACATAATCATTAATCTGCTGATAAGGTTATTATATTCATCTGATAAAGAGATTCAAAATGTGTTTTGCCATTTACAATATATCTTCTATAAGTATGACTACGTCATACTGGAAAAGAAAGTGACTGAAGAGCTACAACAGATTTTAAAGGGTAAAATCCCTTCAGTATACCACAAACGAAATCTTCTACTACTGATGTTAAGTATAAGTTAACTATAAGTCTACAGCTTTGGGAAAACTGTCTACTGGAAAGACCCTATTTTGCACACAATCTATCATATCTACATTCTAAAATGATTATTAATAGATACATATATCTACAACTATGTAATAAACATGACAATGGGCCCTTTTCCTTATGAATTTCACCAGTCCTACAAAATTATCAGTTTATGCCCTGAACTTAACAGCAGAGAATGAAACAAAGAGATAAAAATTATTATATTCTTTTGATCATTATGCCTTATAAGCCCATATAGGCTATGCAACTTTGCCGCAAGCCATTTTAGCAAACTTTCATTTATCCCTCCACAAACAAAAGATTAAAACCGTAAAACAACAAAAGTAAAGCCAAAGTTCAATGGGGGGGTGGGGGGATGGGGGGTATGGAATAGGGCCCATGGCCATGTCACAAGTATGATGAGTATGATCCAGTCACCTCTTGTAACCTATTTTCGAGCTCCTCATACTGTTCTAGCATCTTCTGAGTGGCCTGGCGAGGAGACTCCTCCACTTTTACCTCTAGCTTGGGTGGGACAGCAATACAGGTGGCTCGGTTATCACAAACATGTACCAACACAAAACAACAACTAATCAACATAACCTAATCTAGACTTCAGTGATTTGACCTAGTTCAAGCTAGTCTACTTTCGATGAATAAGATCCAAGTATGTTCTGAGTATTGTAGTTAAGCAGAAAATCTGAAAAAGTGACGAGTCCTAAGCCTTCTACAATCTACCTCTGTAGATTTAGAGACAGATAAAAGAATAACAAGAGATCAATGTGTACAGGCTAATGTAAGGCATCAAATATCAGTTGTAATAAAAGTAAACTGCGCTCCAACTTTTGAGAACATGAAAGCTTCACTGTGTCAAACCCTTGCCTTTATATTTTTTAACCAAAATCTTTTCAGACTGATATGGTATGCCTTGACATTACCAATGCACTGTTAGTCAGAATAATGTCGTACAATCGTGCAATGTTAGTACCTCTTCTACAACACTCTGTAGCTGGGATTTCTGTGCTGCCAAAGACTGGCATTGTCTTTTACTGACTGCAAAACTCTCCTGAACCTAGAGGTTCAACCACACAAATCATCAGCATTAGTACATAGATGAGGAGGGGAAAAGACAGCGACTTCTAACAGTTTTACTTAAACCACTGAAAAACAGTCCTATATTTGAGTTACTGTAGATTCAAGAGAAAACTAACAGCAACATATGTGACGTGTACTTCAGAATTGAAGAGATAAGAGCAATCATTATTTCCAATAAATCTAACTTTAACTTTATCTTATTTCAGCTACTATTCTTTGATCTGGTTACAATGCTTTTTGCCTGCTTACTAGAAGATCAAAGCGAAATGTTTTAAGAAATGAAGAAAACTACTGAATGGATGGCTGGATAATAACATTGACCTGTTCCAATTTTTCCTCTATCTCAGAGTTGACTAACTCCATGTTGCAGCACTCCTGTGTCTTGCGCCTGAGGTCATGCTCCAGCTAGGACACAGTCCAGAGATTACACACAAAAACAGTCATGAAAGCAGCAAAGGACTGGTTCTTAGTGGACTAAGACAAGTTGAAGAAAGATCTTAAGTGATGTACAATACATCGAACTAGCCTACTGGAGTGTTTCTTCAATTTTGGAGGTCTACAGACCAGTTTTATAAAGTTTGTGTTTACACTTTATACACGTTTCACAGAATTTGTCGTACTAACATTTTGTTGTGTTCTGCACATGCATGTTAGGGTCGGAAATGCTACACAATTTGGCTGTAAAAACTACACTACATTCCTGCAGAGGACCTCTTCTTTAAAGCTCTAGCCTTTAAATTGAATCCTACTGCATTGAACCATAGCTTAAACTAAAGCCTTTGACATAGTAGAGGCACAAGGGTGTCTTTACTTGAGGCATGACTTTAAAGTCCTTCATAGTAAAGTGCCTGGAAGGTTAAGCTCTGTGTCTATGGGATATTGAGACCCAGCCAAGGGAGAACAACATGCTTTGCACACAAACCTACAGAGTCAATGGCCTGTGTTGGGCAGCTTTGCTCTAAATATAGACTGGGCCTACATTGTGCTTCTACTGTGACCATGAGGCCTTAGCAGCTTAATACTAAGGTTGGCATCATTCTTGGTTATATTAAAGATAATCTGGGAACCTACAATTAACTCTGGGGATTTCTAGAATTATCAAACTATAGCAAACGGAGATGCAAAAGCTACTACATTGCCAGAGGTCATTGATTAGAAATACCTCTTCAACTCTTTCCTGTAACTCTTTATTGAGTCTTGTTGATTCATCCATCTCTTTTCTGTCACTCTCCAAGTCATGTTCCAACTAAAATAGACCCAAGACCATTCAGCATTAGGGTATGCACTACAACCTCAATGCATTTAAACGAACAATTGTATTCTAAAAAGCTAAAAATTTTGATGAATGATAAAGGAGGTGCGTTAATATTATGTATCGTTTAATGCATGCATGTACCTCTCGTATTCTTTCTTCCAGAACACCTTGCTGGAATTTATTTGTTTCTAACTCCTGTCTTTCATCTTCCAAGTCCTCCAACTTCTTTTTTAGCTAAGAGAAGGGAGATATTGTTGAATATTTCTGATAGAAAGACAGCACAGATATAAAGAAAAGGGAAAATCATAATCTGAAAGAAACGGAAGAATCCTTGGTTGTTTACCTCCTCAAGTTGCTGCTGCTGTTGTGCAGCCTTAGTGGTGAGGTTCTTGCACTCTTGTTGGAACATCTTCTTATCACTGTGTTCCTTTTCTAACTACCAGTACAACAGTAGAAGTCAGACATAAGGGACATTGAGTTTTTCTCTCAAATTACTGTCATCTAACCATCAAAATTACAGGGACTTCATCAATCTTCATTTCCAGATAATCTAACGTTTTGCCACTGTAAGCTAGTGTAGTCTGAGTCTGTTTAAAAAAAGACACTACTGGAACTAACTTCACAACTAACCCAATCCTGTGGAGAAGAGTGCTGTATGGTACCTGTTCTAGTAGCATTGTGTTCTCCTCTGTCAGGGCTGCACACTCCTGACTCTTGTCATCACAGACAAGCAGGTATTCCTTTTCCAACTGTCCACAGGGCAAGGGTGATAAGTCCACAATTAGTTTTCTAGATAATTTGATGCTCTGATTTGCAATCAACTTGCAAAAATAGATTTTTTTTCCTATTACCAAGTCTTGAAGTAACTGCGAGACTATAGGTCTAAAAATTTGACAAATTTAGGATTTCTGCGACAGGAATTTAGTCCTTTTACCTCAGCCAGCATCTCTTGTAACTGTTGGTTCCTCAGATCCAGGATAGTTCTGTCTAGTGACTCTTTTTCCATCTCCTTCAATACTTCACTCAACTTGTCAGGAGAAAACAAGGACTCGTGTCAAATAGCCAACCTAATTCTTTTGAACTGCTAGCGATATAACCTGGTCTTCCTGAAGAGCTTTGTGTCATAGCCTTCGACATAATGTTAAAATGTTATCTGCAAATCATTCCATTTTATCTAATTGAATTCTGCCACAATCATATCTATTTCTTCCCAAAATTCTATGCAAGCATACGACCATGCAAGGACAGGCTATCAACACTCAAAATCTAGAAGTCAACACCATCATTTACTGCTATTTAAGGCAAAAAGTAAACATCACAAGACTTGTGGCTTTGACCCACTAATCCCTGCATACACAAGGCATCACAGAGAGAGAAAGTACATGTAGATGGGAAAATCCAGCGCTATGCATTTTTAATGGAGTTTTCATGAGTCTGTTTACCGCTGAAATCCGGTCTCGTGCCTTCTTGTGGTAGGTACTTTCGAACTCCAAGGCTTTTTCAAGCTAGAATTCATTGGGAAATGAGGAGAAAGGATTAGAAGATGGTTGTCTATGATTTGTAGTCTCACTAATGTTACTGGATGCAAATGGCTGGCTAAAGGTAATAAATACTAAATCTAGTATAAGATGTGACTATAGGTGCTAATATTTCAAATAGTCTAGAAGCAATCCAATAACCATGCAGTTCTTTCCTAATTTGAATCTAACTTGCAACAAAAAATTTAGCTTTGATTGAACTACTAAGAATTATCATCTAAAAGATGTCAAACCGGCCTACAGAAATTACTGTTGAATTTGTCTTTAAAATCACAATTTACACTAAACATTGTCGACAGTCAATGGTAAGTATTTGTGTATTATTAACTTTGAATCGCAGCTGTCATGCAAAACTTTCTGGCATGCTCATGCGACCTACGGCCTAAATCTACCGCATTTCCGAAACATGCAGTATCTATGCTGTTGCTATGGCAACGGTTACCGTGGAAATTTTCTCCCATGGGTTCTCCCATGTCTCCAAGCCTTCCTGTTCCAACTATGGCATGCAATGCATTGTGAATTAAATAAGAGTTCACACATAGTTAGTTCACAGCAACCAAAAAATTCACAAACTTTTAAAAGGAACAATAAAATCATGCTACTCTACTGGTACTGAATAACTTTGAAAGAAGCTTGTTAAGTCAGAGAAAATTGCAGTATGTCCAATTGCATTCAATTTGATTAATTTAAATACTAGTTTTACAGAGATAGCAGAAAGTACAACAAAGCAAATACAAAGTTTGAGAATTTGAACATTTACAAAAAGCCACCATAGACTCACTTTGAGTAGTTAAGAAAATGGATGCAAACTTAGCTAGTAATAAACAATATGTACCTCCTCATTTGAGAGTGGTGCACCTCCTTTCACTTGAAACAATCTCTCAAGCTAAAAGTGTTGAAAATCAAAGTATATTCAGTTATCGTTCCTCTCAGATGGAATTCTTGATAATTGCATAAGAATGAGTTGGATTGGCAGCGAATCTGATGCATTCGTGAGCAAAACTTCACATTATGTAAATTGTGTACCTCATAGAAACAAACTGCCAACTTGGATATTTAAAATATTTAATTTCTAATCTTCCATTTCATCTATTGCATCCTTCTACCTGAATCCCTGTGACAATTTTACATCCTAATTAAACCTGTCAAATTTCTGAAAATACCAAGCACCTAATTCAGCAAAGATTTTAAAGAAAGTATAGAAAATATATGGGGTTAACAGGGCAAGCCATCAAATACAAAGCTAGCCTGTTGTCTGAATTCAAAACATTTTTTCTTTACATTTTCCAACTCAAGTACATCCTGTGAAATAGCTGTAGTTTTAGCCCAGTCCTTTTAAAGGCAGAGAGCTCTTAAAATCGGTCGCCCTAGCGTGGGATATCGATCGTTTTACCAACACAAAACATTTGAGCAGCTTGCTCTGTTTGAAGAGGGATTGTGCTAAGAAGCTAAGCTGCGCTTTCACTGGCCGAGAACTGACCTGGTCTGAGCTACTCTCAACTAAGAACCGGTGTGACCCCAGCTTGCTAAGTCAAAGTCATTGTCCTTTTACAACCAAGGCCACTAGTCACTATAAAGGTGAGCCTAGCATCACCAAGCTTCATAACAAATTACTGTATCACGTTTCCTGCTTAAAAATAGGGCCTTACCAACTTGTAAACAAAAACTTGTATAGACGGCTATTGCTAAGGAATAACTGAAGTTCCTGCTCTCTGAATCTCAGAATAATTACATCCAATAAGTTACTTTAAACCTCAAATAAGTTTCTTGAGGTAGATCCAGTGAACACTGCAAGAAATGTTTCCAAGCATTTGACCTATGATGCATTGTGAGTTCCTGTTTGCTGGCTTACAATTTTTCATCTCACATGTGACACTAAGTACAAATCATTCTGACATAACGGTGGCCCTGAAGTGTTCCTGAGTGTGTGTGCTACTTGCCCGCTGCACTCGCTTCCTCACAAACCCAGATGCAGACAGTTCCTCGCTCATTTTGACCAGCTCTGCACTGACGGCACTAGCTGTCCACCGAGCACTCCGAGTCAAACCAGCGGATTGTACCCGCGTTAATTATGCCACTACCCTCTCGCGTCTCTGTTACCATTGAAAAGTAAACGGCGAAACAATGCTAAGAAACATAACACTACATTCTCAACGCGTCGGGTCACCAGAGACAGGTGTATTCATTATGCAAATAGCGGGCAGGCCCAGGACAACCCATAGCGTCCCCCCTTCATGGGGGGTCCTCTCAAAGCCATTCACAGCTCCAAACACCTAACCCTACTCACCCTGTGCCTACTTAATATTCATGTTTCAAGCCATCTGATTGGACGGGCAAGTTAAAGGTAGGGGACATGCAAACAAAAGAGGATTACGTGTAGCAATTCAGGTGTCAATTCGGTAAATCCGAAGAGTACATAACGCAGCTTTGTAAAGGTTTAGGGGGGCCTGTAGCTGAGAAAAATTCACGTACCCCAGTCAAGTTGGTAGAAGTGCAAATAAAGATTTCAAACAGGCTGTCATAGAACCGACCAGAATAATTAGGTAACAATTAGGTCAAGTCCACAGGCTGGGAAAGTAAAGAAACTGTGTGTAAACATCTGTAAAAAGCTACATAAAGAACTTGTCAATGTGGACGGGAGCCTTCAACCCAGTAAGTGAACTGGGATGGACATATTTTTAGCCAAATCTCCAAAGTACAAGATCCAGTATGTTAAACATATCTACATTTATCTAACCTTTCAGTTGTAAACAAAGGTTGTACTATCAACATAACTAGTGCATGTCAAAAAGGTGAAACAAACACCCTGTATTGTAATGCCTTTACTACTTTTGGCTGGAAGAAATGAAAAAGACTTAAAGACTCTTTGGAAGACAGTAGATGTTTCTCCAGATTCCTCCTCTTAATATGTAAAAATTACTGAGTGCATGCCACCTATAGGATTTACAGGATAATCTTTGTGGCAACCACCTGTTATCTAATTAATTATTCATGAGGTGTCCAACAAGGATGAACCAACACTTGCAACATTCTATTAGCCTCAACTTGGCATTATTATACCTGCATATACCTGAAAATCCATACGTTTTTAGAAACAATATGTTTGAAACCTGCTATTTTTACATCTTTTCTACTCTACAGTCTCAGCAAGTTGTCTTTCCTCTGTCATTCTGCATTTGTTTTCTCAATGCAATTATCTCCTATGGTGCAATTTCTTTCAATTTCATCGCTCATGGGGCAAGACTCTCCTAACCCAACTCTTACTTCAGCCTTTTGACAGCCTGTCTGTGCATTTCATTGCCATGTTAACAATACCCAATGTGACAGCACTATAAAGGGCATGATGTATGCCATTCATGATGAAGGAACTGCTCATTACCCACTAAATTATTAATGGTGGTATTTCCAGGATTCCTATCGCAATAATTCAATGAACAGTTCAGAAAAGATCAGCTCAGTACATCATTAAGAAATGATGAATTGTAGAATGAAGTATACAGTGGTCAGAAAATTGTTAAAATCTTTTGCAGCACTGGTAATGCATTTGATCTAATACTTTGTTATAAAGAAGTGAAGAAATAAACAGCATGCATATTGTACTGAAGGCTATCCAACTATTCTATGGTGCATTATTGTTGCTGTCCCTGTAGCCAAGCAAAATTGCTGCAACTAATACCTGTTGCTAGGTAACAAAGAAGCAAGGCACTGGAGGCATGTAAAGTGCTGTGAAATATTGTGAAAAGGCAGTTAGAAGGGGGTATAGTATTACAATTGTAATATCATTTTTTGGGGCAGAATGGGGAAAATGTGCGTGTATTGAATATGCAGATTCAAAAGTATATCATTCTATGACTGTATAATGTATAGAAAACTGTGTACAAAAGGAGGAGTGTGAATGGGGTCTTTGTGTTCTGACCTATTGCGCACCGGTTTATCTGTTTGGAATCTCTATTGTCCATCAGATACATGTAATCTCATAGAGTCAGCCCTGAAGCATATTGTGATACAACCTTATTGTTTGCTTATTAGAAAGAAGTGACATAGTCTAACCCCTTTTGGAGTCAATCCCCCTTTAGCAATGCAAACTGATGTATGGCAACAATATAGGGGGATACAACATAGGACCTGGTACAGAACACTACACTAATATCCGTACTGCAAAACAATGTGCTTTAAAACAATTCCTTGGCATTTTCTAGCATTGTTTTATGTACTTGAAACCCACTTCCTATAGCAACATCCTGGAATTTTAGACACTCTGCATGGTAACATGAAACCCATCTTTTCATACAAAAAGTTGACAATTACATCAGACCGGATATACAAACCTTTAGAAGCAATTAGGAAATTGGATGAACTGAACTGAGGAAATTGAAAACATTAATACAGAAGGACCTTTGACTACAAGTTGCCTCTGAAATGTTTAATACTGAAAAGCACAGCTAATGAAGGGTAGGGGTAACGAAGGAAGACCAATAGAGACATGATCTGATATATTTCCCAATCCAACATTCCATCTCCCCAAACTTCCCAAATATAGACATGCTGCCTTTCTTCCCACTGTTTGGGGATGCTCTACTTTGTATTTACAGCCAACAACACCCAATGCAGTGCTTTGGCAGGTGATCAAGCCAAGAAAAAGAATCAAATTTTATCTTCATAGTGTGATTTGCATTCAGGGAAAAAAACTTCCAGGCCATTAGCTAGAACTGATGTTGTGATTTTGGTTTAGCGCTAAGAGACCAGATAAGTGATGACAAGACCTAAACAAAGCAGAGACATACAAACACAGTGACATGCTCTGATAACCCTAAGCTAAAAGCCCAGAGAACAGGTAACATAACAAGTGTACTTTGACCAAACTTAAGAAGTATACAGTTGCTTGTGGTAAGTTCTGTTGTTGACATATGGTTCAGGCAACCCAATGAGACCTTTTAAAGGCTTTCTATTCTTATTCTTAATGTTTAAGTAGTGCTACGAAAGGCGAAGGATAAGTACACTTTCTTGGTCTGTTTGAACGGCATATCTATACTGTGTCCCTGACATGTGAGACCTGAGAGCTATTTCTGGTGGACAATTTGTAGACTTGAGTGTGAGGTGACTGGCTTGAATACCAGGGTCAAAAGAGTATAAGGCTCTCTTTCTTTTTTTTAACAGGGCTCGAAATACTGGGGTTTTGTGCACCCAGGTGCACCCAAAATTGGAGCTGTGCACCCAATTTTTTTCTGTGGGTGCACAGGGTGCATCCAAATATTTTCATAGGTTTATGTATGTTAAGATGTCAGTATACTAAGTAAACATCATATTCTTGACATCTATGTGTTAGAAAGATAATAAAATGATTGTTATACTTATAGTACTTCTGATTTCTGAGGAGCTCTGTTCAAATTACTAATTTAGTAGGTTTGCAATTAAGTTATTATGATATTCTACTTTATTTTATGTGGTGCACCCAAAAATATTTTGGTGCACCCAATTTTCTAGATTGGGTGCACCAGTGCACTTATTCCCAAAACTGAATTTCGAGCCCTGTTTAAAGATCCTAAACCAAAAATTGGAAGGATCTCACAGGTAAAAAAATGGAGATCTAAATTCGGTTTATGTAAAAAAGAACTTATCATTGATAAAGGTTCATTATGCCCCCTTTATTCAACAATGGTAGAGTCCAGCCTCTGGTACCATGTACAGGAGGCTTGGGCTGTTCTGCAGTTGCTATGGTGACAAGGGCACCAACAGCAGCGATAACTTTAAAACATTAAACACAGGAACAGGATATAATACTTTCACATGTTCCATCAGCAACGGTAAACAGTTTACATGTACACGTAGCTGCAATAATTTTCGTGAACCTGGCTCTGTTTGCAAAACCCTGTATGAGTCTATATGACATCATCTTTCATGCTCTCGGTTCAGTGAACTTGAAATGATTACAAATCCTGGTAATAGCAAAGGTAAGCACTTGCTTTTTACAGTGTCTACCATCAAAAGGACAAAGAATACTGTTCTCTTAAACTAAATGAATGAATTATATGTTGCTATATATAACGATAAGAGAATTATGTCACTCCTTGAGAAGTTTCTACCATGTCCTCCCTTCCTTGGAAGTATGAAGATTTTTTTCTTCAATCTTTTCTTACTTCAGTACATCACAACTCAAGCATTACAGACACACCCCTTGATATGATGTGTAGTGAAGGTACATTAAACGAACTGCTTAGCCAAGCAAACATTGGGGAAATATTCCTCGCACTGATTTTACCTGCGCTATCACCATTGCAATGGTAAGCAGAGGAGCATGACAATACCCATTTTGTCAGAGTGGGCCTTTTTCCGACAGACATTCATATAACATAATCATTTCCCTACCAGCACACAGTGATACATTACCTTAATATCTTCAATCTCCGCCAGAAGATCGGCCGTTGACACCGACTCGACCTCTTGGTCGTCACCTTCCATCTCTGTCTCAACGTCAGACAGTGTCTCAACTGCGACATCACAAACACCCTCCATATCACTGACTAGTCTTGTGCGACAGCGCAGTTAATTACTACCTGGTAGGACTTGCCATCCTTGGCCCCTACCATTGACTGTATTAGCTGCTGTATAATTAACTGAAAAGCTAGACAGCAGTGCTTTGCTCCTATTGAGTACTTGGGTATAATAAATGCTCAGGGGAGACTAAAATCCTTTGTGCTCCGGCAATTAACACAAAATTGACTATGGATTTTGAAATAAATGGTCCCAACGATAATGGGTAACTGCTCACTCATTGGCACTCATGGAACATTTCCAGCAGCATCTGTCACTCTTAGTTTAAAATTTTAACATGAAATATATTTCCTGTTACATTATAAATAGATTTGATAGTCTTTCTTTTCATTTATCAGAAGAATTAGTAAGTACAGAAGCTCTGATAGAAATCTGATCAGACGTATTCCTAATTGGTGATTAGGACTAACATTAGCTGTTCACTGAGCTGAGACGTGTGCAGGTTGTTAACAACTGGTACCAGACACCATTGTTTTAATTAACTCTGAGGATAATGAATCACAATGGGGCATGATGCACATAAAATTGAATGGCAAAGAAAGTCAGAAACTAGAATTGTCGAGCAATATAAATGCATAGAAATGCTCTAAATAGATACATTTATCTCTGTAATAAATATATAATTGACTGGTACAAAAAAGAAGTCTTTTTAACAATTGTATACCAAATTTAACCAAAGCTTCAAAAAATCTTTTGATTTTGTTCAATTTAGAGTTGTGTCTGCATGCCATACATAAAATGATAGCTGATACCTGTTCTACAAGTTGAATGGGTATCTATGTAAGATTTTTATTACTTTTAAGTGGCTTGACGGCATAAAATGCGTTGTGACATTTTCCATTTATTTTTTGACATTCTACAAAATGGTTTTAGGTTACGTAGTTATACTGTTTGACATTTCTTCTCGTTTTAACCCAACTTACAGTGAAACAGTTCAAACTGTCTAAACTTTCAGGCTGGTAATATCACTTTTCAGTTAATGGCACATATTACATGGGAGCAGGTGGTTTAATGTGGCAATGATTAGGTGTATCTAAGGTCTGTATTGACATTACAATAAGGGCAAAGTCCTGGGGGAGCTGAGGTGTTCAAACAATCCAACTCTTAATCTGGGGCAAAGGCGGATTTTTCTTCCTTCTAACAGTTCAAAGCAGATTAACATGGCTCATTTGGCTTTCCACTCCAAGGAAATCATTTCCAGCTTTAAGAATTGATTGGAAAATCAATATTTGATAAATCTTACAGATTTGACGCAATTAACAAACCTACCTAGAGCACAATATATTACTGTTTCAAGTCCAAGTTTTATATCATAATGTAGTAGCCTAACATACCTGAGGCCATTCATTATTGATGACCTTGTATATGCTACCCTTTTCCTGCTAGGCTATTAGTATTACAATGTTTGAAGACTGAAGTGACCTTTGAACTATCTAAAAGTACCCCTCAGCAAAGCACTGCTCTACACTGTTTACTTTTCTAGTGCGTTATTGATAAGCTGTTCGCACAAACTATCCACTGTATTGCTGTGAAAATACTTAAAATCGTTCTATTTGGAGAAATCTTCATTATCAGTCTTGACAATTGATCTACATCCTCATTAAGGATGTGATGGAGCTCTTGGGCATCGTTGAAAAATCGCATCGCAAAGCAAAGACGCGCACGTCCAAGGCAGCCGCGCAAGCGTCTATGCCATAAATTATGGACGATCGTGAGATTTCAGCCATTTCTATGCATGGGTGAACAAGTTACAATGATGTAACAGTGTTCTGCAGGACACAACTGTACATAAATCTTCAAAGCTATACATATGTATCATATTCTTCAGTCCAGTTCTACTGGAAGATTGTTTTAACAAAACTTGTCAAAGAGAGAGATCCAAGGGGACTATAGCTAGACAACTTCTCATACTTCTTATGTCCACTTTGAAAAGACATTGATTTTTTAAAGGCAAGAATTTCCAAAACATGTTTTATGTGACCAAGGCAAAATTTATATGACCAAATCATTTTTATGAATCTTGTTAGACACATAACAGAAATAGTGATCTCAAGAAGGACAATGTTATCTAAACGTAATATACTTTCAGTTATAAAACTGTCTGTTTCAGACTGTGTTGAGTGAATACACAGTTCAGAGTAATGATTGTAATCAATAAAATTTTCATTGGCATTAATAACTTGGGAATTTATGTCCTCCTTGATTGTGAGTCCCCGAGGATGTAAGGTATTAATCGAGTTAGGAGCATGAAAACGTGTCCTACCCGTTCGCTGACAGCGTTATACTTGATGGTGACCTCATCACGCTCAGCACGGCTCTGGGCAAGCAGATCTTCCACCCGACCCAGCTCATTCTGGAGCATGCGATTCTCCTCCTATAGACAACAAAAATATTCCAGTTATTTATCAAAATAACCTCCTTTTGTCTCAAAAGACTTCATGTGGCAGTTCAAATTTTTTTTTTTTCGTTTTTTTTGCAAACAGAATCACGGTTTATTTCTGGCATTACCTTTGTGCAACAACTCATACTTCTAATTTTTACATCCGTTCAGCAATGTCATTTTAACGGTACTGGTATGCATAGCACGTGTGTGTTTTTGTGCACATTTCTAAGCTGCAAGCTGCACATGTGACACCAGATGTTCCTGACAGGGTTGTAGAGGAAGAACAATGCAATTCACCACTTCAGTTTCAAATTTGCAAAGTTCCACTTAAAGGCTGATAACTGGGCCATAACTATTATATAGCTTTATGAAATGCACCATTTGATACAAGCACACAGATTATGCATACATAATGTTCTCTTGTATCATATCAAAATGACATTTCTGTACAGAACACAGTCTCAAAACCTCACATTCAAAACACATAAAAGTTACAAGTACATCACCTACAAATTTTACATCAATCAAAATGACATAGATTGAAAAACACAGGAGATACCGTTTGAATCCTCGGAAGTTTCCCAGCCACCAACACACGCTGGATGTCGCGGCACCCTTTACATTTGCACGGCACAAACTTCCCCCTAATATCTAACTTCAACTTCAGTTCTGATTTGTACGACATCATTTTTTCAGTAACACTACTCAAGCTGTTATTCCTCCATCAGGCACTTCAAAAAGATGGTGCCACAATCAATAATCCTGATGACAATGGGTTTAAAGTCCATGCTTTAAAGCCTGCAAGGCTCAACCAATCTTCTTCCTGACACCTGCCATATGATCATTGATTCTCCACAGATCTTTAATGGTGGTTGACTGACTGGTGTTATGGGAAAAGTCTTGGCAAGCCTTCTGAACAAAAGTAGTTGCCCCAACTGTTGTCGTAAGTCAGGACTAGATGCAGCAGACGATTTGACGACTTTGTCATGATTTTATCATGATTATTCGTAATGGTCAGCTTAGCTGGCTGCCCCCTATTACCCTCCCTGCCACTAAAGTCATCTACAGTCTGTGATCTATGGAGTTGGCCGTGCACTGGAGTAAGAAATGCTGACTGCGATCTATAGGTCAACTTCGGATCACCTAAAACTACATCACGCACATTTCTGAGACCCACGTTTTAGCTAGCTAACTTAAGCCAACCAGTCAGCCATTTCTCACAACTCCACCCGCACCTTTCCACACCAGCAGTGTGGTATTGTATGTCTTGAATGTTTGCGATGAGTTTTGCAGCTACATCTTAACCGTGTGCCGTGCGCTGGAATAAGAAATGCTGACTACGATCCATAGGTCACTTTCGGTTCACCTACAACTACATCACGCACATTTCTGAGACCCACGTTTTAGTTAGCTAACTTAAGCCAACCAGTCAGCCATTTATCACAACTCCACCCCCACAGTTTGACTTTCCTACCAGCAGTGCAGTACTGTAAATCTTGAAATGTTCGCAACGTTTTTTATGGTGACCTCTTACCGTGAAATCGTAATTTTTTATCATACTGTACTGTACTGTACAACAGAATTGATTTGACTTTGAACATCAAACGCGTTAAAGAATTTCTTTTCCCTCCAATATCTTAGATAAAAACACGGTGAAAGTAAATACATTTTCAGTATTGTTCAAGTGCAAGAGGTGTGTTTGTGCATGGGAGGGAAGAAACATACCATTTACACCTCAAACAAGTCAGTCATTGTCCTGTGTACTGTTTGCATTATCACCCAGCAATGTTAAATCGATAAGCATACAGGCAACGCCTTACTCCTGACATTAAACATTTACTTTGTTGGATTTGGATGCTTGGAACGTCGACTCATATTTTACAAATGAGGTCATAATGAGTCCAAAGATCTTAGAATTTACAGTATGGTAAGAACAAGTCTTACAGCATACATCAAGTACAGCTGATTTAATCATCTGTAAGTCTGTTGCAGGGAGGAATTGGTAACACAACACCGTTTTAGCACAAAGTTTTTCTGTGTGCTGTGTCTTGATTTCATTAAGTACTACCAATCAAATATTTATGCATCTGAGGGCCTGTGAGAGCTACAGTTTGACTTTTAGTTCTAAGATGTATATCAATGAGCACACGAAACCTTGGCGACTCTTTGGCTATTCCTGCTTTCTATTATGGATTATAGTAAACCTGTAAGCTGATGCAGATAATTTTTAGAAAAAAGAAGAAATCGAATATCTTATATATTTAGAATTTCTTTTTTCATGTCTTTTTAACAATGGTGAATTCTATATTGTCAATTCCTTGCTAATTCTGTTCATACACTTTTCTACCTATGCAACTTTAGACCCGGGACAAACCAACCTTACCATCCTGTGGGAACAGCTTTGGACCCTGGCCAAACCAAATTTTAAATCCTGCCAGTCTCAATCATTACATCATTTTGTGCCTCACATCCTGTCTCTATACAAATAACTATGAACACACACCAAGACAAGCAAACATACAGAACAAAAACAACATTTTCATGGACACAGCAAAATGAACCATTACACATATGGGAAAATGGGGGAGGGGAAACCAGTGTATTCTTGTCTTTAGATTCTACAAACCTGGACGGCTGCTACTTGTGGCTGCATGCCTTCGCTTCCGTCGGGGCTCGATACGTCTTCTTCGGAGAGGTTCTTAGTGATGATCTCTCGGATTCGAGCTGGAACCCTTGTGCTTCCCGGACTGTCTCCCCTGCGAATGGTGTAAGGCTCCTCCTCCCCCTTCCCTAGGACTGAGTCCTCAAGTTTCTACAGTAACAACGGAAAATATACTTAGCTTCTTGCCGGAGGCTGCATCAAGACATCTTTCTGGAGACTTACCTTAAGTCAAACTCTTGGGTATTTGTTCATAAATCATAAATATTGTGTTGATAGAAAAGTGATGATAAAACGATGATTGAAATGACAACGAAAAATGATGCATATATAACATACAAATGAAAAGTTGCATGAAATGTGATTTGTTAATACAAAGTGAGTTACAAACAAATGAAACAAGGAAATAAAAAAGTGACAACAAAGGAAGAATATTTGATGAACCTTGCACACAGTAAAATAAAGTTTTTCATATCTAAATATCTCAAAACCAGATTTTTTCTGTCATTTATGAAAAAAAACAAAACCAGGGTACAGTTTCACCATGGAAAACTTTGTACATTGTACAAAAGCATTTGACCAGTTAGGAAATTGCAATATATCCATTTTACAATTGATTGAGATTTCAGCACAGCTTGCTCAAGAATAAACCCAAGCCCTAAAGGTACATGTATGCACTTGTCCACTTTCCTGGACCTTTTGAAAATAACACTTAACAGGTGTGCAAATATATATTCTCTATTCAAAATACAAGTTCTATTGCAATTACTACAGGAAACAGCGTAATAATTCCTCTTACGGCAGTTATCTTGACAATTGCTCAATGATGCTAAAATATTGACAAGGCCCAGTTAGATTCTTCTTTTTCAACCAGAAAAGTATGAAAGTCCAACCACTCAGTCAAGGAAAACTACGGAAATACGACAGGTTAAAAACACATTCCAAAGGGGCGGTACGAGGTGTCGTACAATCGATGACCCGGTCTACCTGGCTTATGGCCAGAACGCCACGTGAAAAAAATCACCACGTCAACTCAAAACGAATAGGCGTTTACCTGTAGTCTGCCTGGCACCGAGACTAATTATCCTTGGACCCAAAAAAGCCGAAAAGGAAAATTACATGTAGAAAAACGACTCGGGGTTTTCCGTTGAGATCGACAATAATGCAGAAACAAAGCGCTACTGATAACACCATGCGTCGCCGCCTCCAAACATTGACCAAACTGTCGACGCCTAGCAAACAATAACGTCAAAGACTACACACAAAAAGCCGCTAATTAACACGGGAATTTAAACCAAAACAACGCAACAAACGTTCACCGTTGGCGTACAGGACGCAAAAAATGCAACGTTCTCCAACTAAAAACGATATGACCTCAGCATCCGTATTGGTAAAGTATACGTCTGGGTCGACTTATCGCCTTTGTCTACGACGGCTGTGAAGGAAAAGGGTTCTTGAACTGGGTCGGCCTGGCTTGTAAAACAAGTCCACGGCTAACAAACGGTGTTGAAAAATATTCTGTGTGGAAAGAATCGCCGACAATGGCAACAAACACTAAGGAACAAAAGCAAGAACCTCTCGTCTTGCTATCGATGTGACGTCAAGAGAACGAGCGGTACAACCTTTCAACACCAAAAAAATCGCAAAAAGGGGCGGTTTCTGAAAAATAAAATAAAGAATGGAACACGATCTTTGTTTGGCTAGAATCTTAATTCCATGTCCTACGATCTCACACCAAAGTGAACATGCGATATTTTAAAGGTCCGACTAATCCACCAGACAAGGCTTGCGACGGTGGAAAATATTGCAGCAATGTCAATATTAGCCACGCTTTCTTTGCCCCGCTTTCTGGAACTCACAACAACCTCCCGGCAAGATTCGCAACTAAAGTGTCGATTTGGTGGGCGGTACCTTTGATCACACTTTGATACACTTACGCGACACCCAATACTTATTTCCAACAGATCAAATTTCCAGAAATGCTCTCGATTAATGTTGATTTGAAATAATACACATTTCAATCGACGCTTTCCTGTCCTGTTGACTTAACTTGTAATCATCTTAGGCCCTATAATTCGATTTTCACAGTTTTGCAAACGTCCAAACACGATCCAATTGTTCCAAAACCACACAGATAATCGTAGATGCACCGCAAAATCCCTCCCATCACGAATGCGCCCGCTTGGAACACAGCAACATGACCCCCAAATTTCACGCTAGAGTGCAAAGGGGAAACGTAAAAGACAACAAACGCTGACTCCCAACCTGGATAACTCGCTCGAGTTTGGGCTCCGCCTGCTTTACTTGTCCGTCCTGGGCGCTCATCGGGAAATGGTGTTTAAAATCTTCAAATCCCTGCCCTCAGAAATATGTCCTTTTGCCCCTCAAAGCAAAGATACAGGGCTCCGATATTTACAGAAGTCCGAATCAGTCAGGGGTTCAATCCAACAGGTGGGACGGAAAATACTTGGGCTACGTGGACGCGGAAGACTCGCGGTGGCAGCTTCGCGTACAAACTCCGCTCAAGTTTCCCGCACTCCGGCCGCTATTATCATCTACCAGACTCCGTTACGGGCTCATACAGTACTTGAGCTTTCTCCTCGGCCGCCAACCGATACGGAATCGAGAAACCTTAACCGATCCGGAGCCCTTAATACAAGCCCCTTCCCTGCAATCAATCAGGCTACCACGCCATTCATTAAAGGTAGCGGCGGCAGGTAGGAGGTTAGCGTATGTTTGCACTGCGCAAATTAGACCGAACCAATACGGAATTCACAGGGGAGTAGCTATCATCTTCTGAACTCGTTTTCAGTAATTTAAGACACTCGCACAACACTTAAATGAAATGCTCAATTTGCGCCCGTCTTTTAAAAAAAGGACATTAATTTCAAACTGCAAAAGATTTAAAAAGCGGTCGACAGAAAATCTATTTCAAGACCCAACACCCCCCGATAGAAAATGCAACGTGCTAAGCCCTGGGGGCGTGGCTGTTTCAGTGACCCCCAGCAGACGATACAGTGCGTACCTGGTTACTAGGCAACCATTTCCCCGTCTTGGACGGCTGGCTTCGCTACACACAATATTCCACAAAGCTCTTTTTCAAGTGGATTCTCTCATTTTCTGTTTTATTTTCTGAACTTGGCGTCGAGCTAACTGACAAGGGGGCGGGGCTAACACTCTTTTGAGCCTGTATTCTTTGCAGGACGCTTTTGTTGGGAACCGTTACAATCAGGGGTGAAGCCACCGAAAAGTTTGCACCCCAAACATCACACCTGTTTGTCTCAGACCCCCTGTTTGTAAGGTGCAAACAAGTGTGAACTGAATCCTTTCAGAATCCCTCAGGAAGCCAGGTGACAAGTCCTGCAACGTTCTTCAACAATCTTGTTT
Source organism: Branchiostoma floridae x Branchiostoma belcheri (assembly GCA_019207045.1). NCBI lineage: Eukaryota > Metazoa > Chordata > Leptocardii > Amphioxiformes > Branchiostomatidae > Branchiostoma > Branchiostoma floridae x Branchiostoma belcheri. The sequence goes on along the minus strand of CM033032.1, from coordinate 16,016,989 downwards.
CCATAAGAAAAGGTGCAAATAGTCCTGTTAGTCCAAACAACTGGAAATTAACTTAATGCTGTCCCAGATGACAAGGGGATGTGTCTGTGTGTAATAATTGCTATGTAAAACAGTCATAATCAAGCATTCTTCACTTCAAAGCAGACTGATACAAAGTTGACAAACAATTACTAAGTACTTCTTGTCAGCCAGACAGATGTACTTTTGCAAAGTGCCCTAATACTAATAGAAATCAGCACACACAAAATCTAACAGAAATTAATGACAAGGAATGCCAATAGACCCAATACCTTAAAAAAAAGAAAATTTGGAAAAGATTTGCATTTACATTACTTGAAAATACTTCTATCTTGCAGGAAGAAATCTTTCTAGATGCTTAATGTAATTAACATTAAGTTAGGTAAAGGTATACAGAATGGTAGAAATATTGTTGCTAACTTGACATTTTTTACAAGCTTATGTTCTAATGTATAACTGTATTCATGCTCGTTATGTTGGCATTGTTGTTGTAGCCATGCCAACTTTTGAAAAACATCCTTCTGATACAGGATACTGGACTTTTTCACAACAAGCCTTAAAAGCAATGTCCTTACTCTTTTTGTTCTAGTTAATATCTCATGCACACTTCAGGAACTTATCCAACAAAATTTGCAAAAAGAACAATGTCCAAAACATCTCTAGTAATAAGTATGTTTGTTGCATCAAGGACCTACTAGGTCACATAAACAAACCTTCCTCCTTGTTAAAAGAAAAAAAAATGTTCTACAGTTTCATACTATCTTCCATCTACTTTTTTCCACTGTCAATACAGAGCTGCACATGTGACTATGTTTTACAGTAAGGAAGGTTAGACTGTTTTGTTCAGTAAAAAAACAACTTAAGGAATTTAATACCCCCAAAGAATTGCTTCCATGCTGCAGTTTTTCACCTGTGCAAAAGAGCACTCTAGCAAAGCTATGTGGCACTGCATCAACTCACTGATTCCCCCTATTATACAAAACCATAAAACAGAATAATAACAGGGTTGAGCAAATAACAAGCTTTCCAAATGCCCCAAAATTTTCAGTGAAGTTCCAGCCTGTGAAAGCAGTGCTCTCTAGTAGAATCCGTCTGAACTGCAACTACAGATCCATGTTGGTTGTCCCCAAATAGAATGAAATGCAGTCACTGGACCAAAATTAGTTTGACTGCCATTTCAACAGCCTGTCACTTTAAATCCATTATGACACATCTTCTTGGTGTAAACAACGACAGCCAAGCAGCTTTAAAACTACACAGAAGAAAACCTGAACTGTGAGTTGTGTTCTCGGCACTGACTTACCCATCCTGCGCCGTGCAGCTTGGTCAGAAAATGCTTTTTCTCGCCAGCACAGAAGTAGAAGGAGTAGGAATCCATGCTGGAGGCCAACGTCACACTACATCTTTCTTGCTAAACGACCCGTCTACGGTTTCTTCTGTTACGAAGACTGCTACGGTTCATGACAAGCGGGGATCCTCACTGGTATGTTCGCGGTACTGTGTGTACCAGGGGAGGGGTGCTCCATGTGACATGCATCTCAAGTTTCATACAAAACATTTTCATGCAACATCAACTGCCCCATAACTCAAATAGAATGCATAGCCTGGACGTAGCCTTGGTTCAGTGCCAGGGCACCCAGCCTGCCACATGCCCTAGCAATGGTGGAGGTAACTGGCACTCCACAATGCTGTACAAAGAATAGCGATGTTATGGATATCCCATCCAGTAATTGTTAACATTAGATGATTGACAGACACTATGTAGTACTGCTATCCAGTCACATGTGTACTTGATGTTGATGCACACACAACACAGCTACACGTATACGAGTAGACGTGTCCACACAGCAACAGATTCTACAGCAGCTTGCAATTTAACTTCTTAGTAATCAATAGTTTTTACTGACATGGGCACAGCACTGTCTTTTAGAGCTCCCTTGAAGTGCTTTCATCAAGGGTAAGTACATGTACATGTATACAATTCAATGGAAATAGATTGGCTGTAAGAGAATTGCCTGGCTGTGAAAATACTAGCACGTATATTTCTCTAATTACAACAATACTGTTGTAATTTCTACATTAAAAATCACTTGTTGGCTTGCCGATTCCTAAAATAAAAATAACTTGTTGAACAGCCTATTGATACCATAGTACAGTGGTTTTTGCATCCATCTTTGGCTTTCTTACCACTGTAGTACAGAGGGTTAAGAGATTTCCTTTTGCTCTTTTGATCTATTCCTATAAAATAAAACCAACATGAATGAGTCCATCTAGTTAAAGTAGAGCTAGATAGTCCTCCTAGATTCTGACAGTGAAATACAGAACATTGTAGCCTCAGTCCATTATCATCGTAGCAGGAAAGTCTTGGCCTCTGACATTACACAAATACAGTATTTACAGTTACACCACCAAATCTTCATATTGATCAGTGTTACATACCCCTGAATGACCTGTGAACATAATCTCATTTGGACATGTATTGGTTCATCGATTACGGTTATGCAAATGAACCTACCGGTACGAGAGCACACAGCACCTTTGAGCAGGGTCAGATGATTACCTGTTGGTTGCGCTAACTGCCAGCAGTGCTGTAAGTCGACTATAGCTGACCCCGACTGTCCCACCTCTCCAACCTTAACGTTCAAACTCCCTTTATCTTTTTAAAGGTGCTGTTTAGGAAACAAACACTGACCCAGCTATGGATCCGCAACTGTGTGAAACTTATATGGAGAGAGCACGCTTGGCACAGGGGACGCTAAACATTGTTTGTTGTAGCTGTCACGAACATTGAGCGTACAAATGGTCCTATCAGTATGTAAACAGTCCTAAAGAAAATATAGCAAAACAGATTAAGGGTGGTTGTACAAGTCTCCAGTAACAACCAACCCTGGCAACCTGGGAATGGCACATTGTACAAAGTCTGGACTAGACACAATGTGCTGATATTACAAGGTACACTGACATGAAATTGAATCTTCTAACGTTCCTATTGTGCAGACTCACTCTTGGGAATCAGGTTTCCAACTTTCCTTTTTTCTCTCACCCTTTTCAGTTGTGGGCCAATTGTTTTCTTTTCTTACTGATACAACACAAAGTGTGTAGTATTTGTCTAGAGAAGTCGTTAGATCTGAGAGATTGTACAATTTGAAAAACTCTCCTGTTACATCTTTGCTTGCTAAAACAAATAAGCATCTATGTCTGTGCAAGGAAAAGCTGGAGACAACCACACAAATTTGTTATCCTACATAGACGTAAATGAATGTCCAAAACAGACAATGACAACCATTAAAGTAATAAGATCTTGCATGACAAAGTGCTTGTCTGCTAATTGATTGTTCAGGGAGATATAGAATTAATTGACAGCATCCTTTTCTTGTGGTCTGTGCTACATTTCTTTCTTTGGCAGAACCTAATTCTAAACCAGATGTATTTTGAAATTCACTCTAACCAAGGAGGCTTCTTATACAATGTTGTTCTAAACTAAGAACATAACATTAGCGTTACAAATGTTGTTGAAGTTCTGCTTTGACATAAACATTCAGAATCTTCAATTCCTCCATTGTCTGTCTGATTTCCAATATACAATGCATTCTTCTGCCTATTTCAGAGAGTTGTCTATGAGTGATAATAGCTACAATCTTACAATCTTTCAATACGAAATTAGTGGCCAATCAAGGGAAAGCCGACTGTAGGGTTTCTTGTCAATGTCTGATGATAATAGCACCATTGTGTGTCAATCCTGACCAGGTGCGATGTGCTCCAATGTTGACTCCAAACATCACAAAGCCCCTAATCCGTCATCTTGTCACCATTAACAGTTAGCTGACAGTACGCTTGTGAAGCCATTTGAAACATGGAAAAACCATTGGCTACATACACAATGCTGATTAAAGCAACAGCGGATCTTCATAATGGACAAAAACACGCCAGAGGAAAAGTTAGTCTCACTACAGCTCTGTTCTTTACCTCCCATTAAAAGTAATGACTTCTAAAGCAAAGTTCAACATTGGTAAATATGTAACGAAAGAATCAAATTCAGGTCTGCGGAATTAATCGCATCATGTCAGACTTTGAGAATGTGCTGATGTAACATGTAACATCAAAGGATAATACATGTAGTTAGGTTCATGCCTTCATCATTTTGGGAAACTTTGCTAAGCTGTCATTGTTATGCTGGAAAACCTGGTTTGTCTTCTTGTTGACACTGACAGACACATTCACAAGTTTAATTGTCTACATTTATCTTCCCTTGCACAACTACGCTATGCAACAATGCTACACCATTGAGTAGAGAAATTGTGCAGGCATCAGGAACATATAGATTACAGACAGTCAGTGCATAGTAAGAACATTAGCATCATGTATACTTCAGTAATGTACGTGGTTATAAAAGATGAAGATTGTGGTTATTGTAACATACAATGTAAAGTAACAGAGATAAGAGCCAGAGCGCTTCTGTTATAAAGAAATATTACAACATTCTGGTTTATTTCAAAGCATGCGTCTTACCTACAAAACATAACATGTTATCTAAGAATCTAGAATAAAGAATGACAATGCACACAACTTACTAACGTTAGTATTAAGCATAGAGCACAGAAGAAGAAGAATAGATGTAGTTCACATTAACAGTTAGGTGATAAATAAACAGATGATACATTGTTCAAATATAATAAGAGGATACTTGAAATAAAAAAAGGCATGTTTCTACTGCACCAAAAGAATCATATTGCTGATCAACGCTAGACTGGGTACTTGAAACAAATTATTATAATTTAAAGGGCATATACGGATATCCGGATATGGTTATGATCACCGGTGCGGTGCATGCAAATCACGAGTCAAAATATTGCAATAAAATCCCTACGTTCAGGCAAGGTTTTAAATGCAGCATTGCGTGAAAAAGAAAAGGTTTGCATTCTCAAGATCGTTCATAGCGTCTTTGGTAATGGCACGTTCAAACTAGACTTTGTTGTTGTCTGCCAGAGGCAGGTAAATGGGAGGGGGGCAATCTGCACACAAAGAAACGATCACCCTTCGCCATAGACTCACCAGAATACAACCCTACCTTTGAAGATAATCTCACTTAGGCTATATGGCACATTCCCTCCCAAAATTTGGCACAAATCGCCGCCGTCTAGCACCAAAATGCGGCTGACCCTCGGCTCGGTCCGTCCAAGCTCCGTCCAGCCGGTTGCGAGTTTGAATACTCCTTACAGGTCAAGGGTCAATGGCTTTGTGAAGTTATCGCCGCTCTGATTGGCTAATGCCACATAGAAATGTCAAAGATACAACTGATATTTAGAGCCCAAAGTGTGAACATATGTTCACTTTGACCAGATAGTTCTAATCTTATGGCTCTTAAGAAGTTATTGGGTAAGATTCAGATCCTTTTGAATATTTTGTATGATTCTTTGGTTTACTGTACACAGCGCTGACCAATCAGCGTTTGTTTTACATTTTATGCTTACTTGATCAAAGATGGCGGCAAGTGAGGAAAACATTCCACCTGTGTTGAGAGTTAGTCAGGTAAAATGTAGTTTTTCGCTCTCTTGTGAGCTATCATTTCTTTGAAAGCCTCTGTAAATGTGTAAGAAGACTTATAGAATAACATGAAATTCGTGTTTTGTGTCTATTCACCTTTTTATATAAAATTGCAAGTTTTTAGTTTTACACTCTTTCAGAATGAATGATTCCTAAGTTCTGAACTTTTGTTTCACATGGTACGTCAGTGGCACTTGTAATTTCAACATAAAATTCACTTTTAACGTTACTCTACTCTCCTTGAATTATCGCGGAAGAAGTGGTCACCTTATGCAAAAAATCAAACGATTTTGATCAATGGAGAAGGTGCATGAGAACCAAGAGGGCGTGGTCACATGATTTTGTCGTCTGCTAGGAAAGTACCAAGTCAGCATTCTGACTCCAAACTGATCTATCCACACTATTAAAACTCTTCCCTGTAGAAGGTTTGCCGATTTTTACATCTTGCTTTTTAGGTTATTCTTCAGAAGTTTTGTTCTTTATTTCCATGATGCTGTAGCTCGATGCAGCAGAGTTAGACAGTGCCATCCTTCAACATCTCAAGTCACAAGTGTCAAGATGCTTCCAATACTTCAAGGTAAAATGCTTCAATTATCAGAATGGGAGTTCCTTATTACACTGCGCGTAGTTGGTGAAAATAAAACACAATTTCTATTACTGTTTTTAAAAATTACTTAGTTTTATTTTTGAATTCAACATTCATATCTAGAATTGGCCAATAAGCAGATAAATAAAAGAAACCAAATTTAGCAGTTTCAAGACAGAAGTAACAGATGAACTCTAAGTAATAAACTCCCAAGACACCATGCATGCTGGTGGCCATAAATTCACCTTTGACTACAGTGTTCAGTTTACTGTGCACTATGTTTAGAAAAAATGCATTAGTATTACTGGGTCAAAGTCCTGTGTTTAGAGTATGAAAGCTGTAATCTGATGTAAGTCTGTCCCTCATGAAGGTTTATAGGTCGGAAACCGGGGAATTATTGTTGTATTTTTCTTAACTAAAACAGAGCAATTGTTACAAGCATAGTTTCCTGACAACTAGTTTAGGCTGAAGTTATGTTGATAACAGTATTTCTACCAATCATGGCTGTAATTTATGAGGTTAAGTAACATGAGGATACAGTTGATTAGAGAAAAGAGAGTTCTGCAAGCTTGCTAAGTATCACACATTTAGACCCCAAACAGATTGGATGTATAACTTAAATGTATGGTATATATATTTCCCTTATTCCCATAGCCTGGCGTCCTGACCAGAGTTGAACCAGAAGTAAATGCTTGCCTTAGATTTCTTCTGTGGAAGGTAAGTGTCATCTTTTAATAGGCAATATGGTAGTCTAAAACCTCAGGTCAACGGTACACACATATGCCACATCTTCAGAAAGGAAGCTGAAGCTGAATGGTTCCCGTTTGGAAACTTAATTCAAGCCCACGCACAGACATGCTTTGCCAGGTGTGGCTTCTTCAGTGTTTCAGCTCGAATGAGCAAAAGTACATTGTGCTCTGTTATGCTTCTAACTATATACAGAGAAAATACTGTACATGTCCAAACCTTTTGTTTTGAAATGTGATGTTTTGTGAGTTATTTATAAACATTTATAAGCAGAAGCTGTAGAAAGCATTTCTGTTGCCAGGATTTGTGAAGGCATAAATGAAAAAGACCAAATTTTATCAACACAATGGGACCAAAAAGCACAATCAGAATTAGGAAGAAAACCCACTTGGTAAAATCTTACGGTAGAATTGTAAATGTAAGTTTCCCCAAACAGAGGTTTAAAGTCTGGAAAGAAAACAAGACTTTGTCATGAAAACTAATGAGCTTGGTCCCAACTGTATTCATCTCAATAGTCTGGCCAAGTTGACACAAAGCAGTTGACAGTGTAAACAGGTGCTTTATTACCCCCTTCTTAAGCTGGAGTGAGAGACGAGGTTATAACGATAGTGTTCAAAGTGGTGTTCAGCTGGGCAGGCTGAATACCTGTGTTACCAGGTAACCTCAAACTGTTGTAGAATGGGCCAAGGGGTTGGTCAAGGGGTTAAGGGATCACCTACATGCCTGCGTACTAAGGCCACACTAGTTGGGGGATTTTACAATTTGAAATAGGCTACAGGTGTGCAGGTACAAAAAGCCTTAGAGTTAGACATTGACTTGCTGTTTCTGACTAATGCTTCTGTAAATCAAAATTGCATTAGAAAATAATCATTTTGATGACTGTATGTAGAGTGATAAGAAATTATAGTCATCACCTACACATTTGCATGCTAAGGCCTCTAGTTTGGGGGGATTTTACTAATGGACTACAGGTGTGCAGGCACAAAAGTGCTTGGACATTACCTTTCTGTTTCTGACTGCCTCTTGTGTAAGTCAGCATTGAATTATAGGATAATCATTTTGGTGATTGAATTTAGAGGTTTAACAGATTATAGTATTCAGCACTAGAAGTACACATTACAAGGTCAAGGATATGGAAGTATAACAGTATCACACACATTACCAAAGGTGTACCTCAAATTTTGAACAGGTAAGACTGCTATGCAGGTTACTTGTCTGGTGACCAGAACTAGTACAAGTGGCCGGAAAAAATATGCATAACACAATGCAGCGCACTGGGCAACCACAAAGTGGCTGTGGAATGGTAACCACAAACTTGTGGATTGTCTAGTGAGATAACTTATCTGTTCGTGGGCCTCGTTTGATTTGTTAGTCTATCATATCTCTAAGTTACAGAATGGTCATGTCCACATATTGGGTTCGATGATTTTTTTCAAAGTGTTGCCTAGCAATCTAAATATCTAGTTCAATTTAAAGTCAATAGGGATTTAAGGAGCTACCTTGAATATTGACTTACTTTCATACGACTTAATTAGATATCACATAGCAAACTATAGAGCAAGATACAAAAGAATTTTAAGATGTTTTTGATCAATTTCTTGGAGTCATTGATATCCAAAGTAAAAATTTCCATTGAAGTTAATCCTTTGATGTTGCTAGATTTTTGGTTCTTTATGAATTGTTTGTCTTGTTTTAATTTTCCAGCAGCCTGTGGTTTAAAGGGCTTTAAAGCTTAATGCGTGGTCTTGTTTATGAGTGGTTGCTCTATATGGGCCCTGTACATCCCAATCAAAACATTTATGGTGTCCTCTTTGCACCCAGGTAACCCCTGACGGCACCTCAGATCTCTGCCCCAATTATGTTTACCACCAGCTTTGCTCCTCGCCTTCTCCCCCAAATTGTCTGACAGAAAACAGTGCACAAATGGCTGTAAATTCCTGATGGTTTTACCTGAACAATTTCCGGGGACGCTTTGGCACCTTTGGACTTGTTTGACAGGTTGTTACTCCAGGCACCCACCCCCATTCTTTTCACACATAGACAGACACCCTTGGATATTAATTACTCCAAAACCGCTCGTTAAAATACAATTAAGATTCTGTAAAAGCCTCAGATCTAAGGGCTCCATGGTGGTTAGAATTTGTACCTAATGATTTGAGCTTTAACCATAGTGGTGTACCGCTATAATTTCTTCCAGCCCTTGGCAAAAGCTATACTATCAGGTTTAGTAATAAATGAATGACTTTTGAGTTGCAAATTCGAGGTGTACAACTTTGAAAATGGTAACAATATACCTGGAGATTGGTGTTAACAGTGGTGTCTGTCCCCCTAGGGATGCCTCCTGATTCTGGTTCTACTGTGTCCCCATGTGACATTTACATAAGTGCTGGTTTAAAAAGTTGAAGATTGTCCCTACTGGATATGCTACATATTCTTCCCAACAAACCTGTGTAAAATGTGTAACTATCTAAAGAAAAAAAAATTAACCTGCATATATCATGATCTTGATACTTGAAACAGCTTTAATAGTTGTCTGCAAGAAGCATTGTTTCCAATTGAAACAATTTGTGTCTATTCCATAACAAGCACAAGCTCAATTACCACCTGTAAGGTGGGTGTGCCCTGACAGCTCACCTGTTTAACCTGCACACCACCTTTGCAACAGGTGTATCTTATTTCTGCTGCCCTCAATAGAAAGCGGACAAAATTCTTGGACAAATACAACCCTATTGTCTAACTGTCTTGTCAAGACAGATTAAGATCTTAAAAGTCCTGAGGCCTGAGTGTCAAGCAGAGAATGAAATGTAGGACGCTATCCTGGTATAGGATTTCACGCTACCGCAAAGCCTTGGGGATCTTGTGAAAAATTAACGGACAACAGAAACAATGTAGATCTAAAAGCCATCAAGCTTCGTCAAGAGGACATATTTTCACAAACTAATTGCTTTTCCTCCTGCTATAGTAGATGAAGGCAGCCCTTCTCTGCTGTAGGTAAATGCATCGATAACTGAGAGCCCATTAGTTTAAGGGTGTTGAAGTGTTATACATGGTAGACAGGTAACATAAAGGTTTTTGTAGAAGATGTGAAAGAGAGAATCTCTTGCCTGTCAGTCTGGTAACTCCCCTTTGGCATCCTGCCAGCGTCCCCCTGAAACTTCGGTCATCTATTTACCCAGCTGGTCATGACCGTACAAACACGAGAAAGTAAGACAAAAAGAATCCACCCACCAGTCGACGTCGTGTCATTCGCGGCTCGGAATCGCTCATGCTGGGGGACGGCGGGGGCGTCTCCACCGAGTCGTGGCGCTCGCGAGAGCGAGTGGTGTAACGTGTGCTCATGGTTCCTCTCTTCCTTCAGCGTGGGTGCACGGAGCAGGGGACAGCCAGCCAGCACTCTGACAAAGCCTGGAGTGAGTGGTTGCTAGTGCCAGCCAAGGGTATTTAAAGGGCCCAGGCTTATTCAAACATGTCCCCAAGTCATTTTTCTCACCTCTCAATAGAGTTTATGGTAATTCATCCCCGGGGACCCTGGGAACTCATGATTGGTGCACACAGGAGTAGCCGCGTTTGTTTATTTTACAATCTCAAACGTCCGATTCTAGAGGGTATTCTCATTGCAGAGTTATGCTACTCTGCGCATTGTGTGCTGTTGACATATCTACAGATACTCATGCCGTTACCATGGTACTAGTGTGAAGGTTTTGAATGTCTACAGGGATGTTTGTATCGTGGACAGGCATCAGGGCATGTCTTGACCCTAATTAAAAGGTAGCGTCCTGTAATGAACAGCTTACCTGTAATTAGTCACGTAGATCAGAATTAGCATAATGTAGACCCTGGGGGATGTTTAAATGGACAGGGTATGGACATTTAAAGGGACGCCATGTGCACAAAAGTTTTCATATTGCTTTTTGTTTCCTTCTTTTTGTACTTTCCAGTTTTAGACTGTTGAATTGTGGGCTTGTTGTATCAAAGACATGGCCATTCAGGACTGTTTGGAAGATTTTCGGACAAGAATAGTAATTGAGAAGGTTTTAAGAACTCATAACAGTGCAGAAAAAAACAGACTTATACAAAGCTTACCAATCAGAATTGGTAATTTGACTAATACACAAGACCTTAAAAAGTTTAAGTCAAAACTAAAACTTATCAGTGTCCCCTTTTCCCATTTCCATACAAAATTATACTTAATCCTTATGAAAACATTAGTGTAAGAAGGAGTATGTTTTCCTCTTTGCTGATGAGGGACGACAGGTGCCAATCAAAGCAGTGGGTAGCGTCGCTACCCCTCATTTATCCTGACAACCCAATGTGTTGTACCTGACAGCTTGTGTCATCTAACGTCATGCAAGAAACATGTCTGTCATCCGGAGATCTCTCCTCTCTTTGTATGACCTCATGGGTTTTACATTTTCTACACTGTTTGACCTTTGTTAATCATGTTTATTAGTGACTGTGTTTGTGCCAACACTGTTATACTGACAAATAGTTGAAATACATATACATGTTCATACCAAGAAATGCCTTTTTCAAACAATTTACATTTGTGTCTATAGAGATTTGATTTACCGTCAAGTGTGTATAAATTATAAATCTTGTAAAGTTATGTCTTTAAACTCAAGGAAGGAAGGAAAGAAAAAGAAAGAAAAAGAAAGAAAGAAAAAAGTGATAACCTCTTCATCTAGATGTTTGAAATGAAAAAGTTATATGTCCTACTTATGTCATTTATCTGTAGTGAATGTCTAAGCAGGATATGGTACTGATACAATTGTGAAAAAACTATTTTCAACTGCATGAAATGTTTCAGACAAAAAGCAGAAGAGACCATGTGTCTTATTTATTGAAGAACAAGTATAAACAACTTGCCATTCATATTGGATTACAGAAATTAAGTATCCGATATGTCAAACCCGTGTATGATTTGTGAGTGCTAAGTTTTTTGCTGTTTTTGTCTTCCTCTCTCTACAGTTTACCATCCATACTGCAAGTGCAACAGTTGGGCAGAAGCTGTTAAACCTGAGATACAGCGGCAGTCCATCCACGACAGCAGGTCTAACGGACCGGCAGAAACTCCTGTACGCGCTTATCGTGGTTGGCGGAAAGTGGCTGCAGGATCGGTCACATGACCTAGCCATCTGGACCGGCCGAACGTCCTTGTTTCAATCGGTAGGCGGAAAATATGTGTCGCGTGTTGTGAAAAATATTATATTGGTGTGAAGAAAGCTAAACGTTGCCAATAACGAATAAGTACTTTTGTTGTAGCTGCTGGTAACTACAGAGTTACGAGTTGCGCTCTTTAATACGGTTTACTATATATGTCTAAGATGTTAGATGAAGATGACTTTGCACATAGACTTGATGACTTGTGGTACGGTTTGAATATTGTGTTAGGAAAGGCTGGAGGTCATCAAGATATAAGGGTCACAAGACAGTACTGAATCATCAACACCAAAAGACCTGGCAGTAGTGCCTATATTCAGGAGGGTGAAAATTTGGCAAGTTGACAAAAAAGCGAACGTTTAGAGTAACGACTAAAGAAGGGTCAGTTAACCCAGTTAAAAGGATTGTCGTAGTCTGACCAGTGCTGTTTTTATGCCCATCAGTGAGATCGTGTGGCGTAATCAGCAGCGCTTTGGGCTCAGGCCCAAGAGGTCCCGAGTTCAAAATCTGCCATATCACAGATCTTGTGCCCTTGGGAAAACACTTTACACAACTTTCTTCACTTCACTCAGGTGAAAAATGAGTAGCTAGCTTCAGATAGGGCCGTCCCTCGGATAGGACGTCAAATGGAGGTCCCGTTTTCGGGGAGAGCCACACCCCAAACACGTTAAAGAACCCACTGCACTTATCGAAAAGGGTAGGGGTCCTTCCAGGTGTGAGTGAAACAAACCTTACAGTCTGGTCTTCGGGTTGATCTTGCAAAGGTGATAGTCACATGTTATGTCAATCCTTCCACAAATGTGGTAAAACAGGATAGATAAATCAGTAACATCATGAGGAAGCCATCCAGTGGCAAAGTGTTCTTGTCGTTGGGATTGTTGACCTCTGAATCTGAAATTGAATCTAAAGGGTTCACGTTATTAGCAATGTTGTGCCTAAGTTGGAAAGAACTTTCCACCTATTTCCTCTCTTGACTCAGGTGAAAATGTGTACCTACCTCCAGTTAGGGATGTTCTCTCGAATGAGATGTATTGGAGCAGTGCCACACTTCGTGCTTGTTAAGAATCCCGTACAAAAAGAGTAGAAGACTCTCAAACCTTCCAGTCTGGTCTTATGTAACTTGTACTTGTACTTTCTGTACAAAATGGGTGTGTTATACCTTAAGGATTACTGGTTATGCAAAGCAGAGTCAAAAATTACCTACATTTCAACTAATATGCTAAGTACAGTGTATTTGATCAATCAACTTACCTTCTCAGCAGAAATGCACCTCCAACTGTTATCTGAATTCATTGATAGACTGAAATAATTTTGTAGGATTTAAGTGTAATTTCTGACACAAGAAATTACCTACTTGCTACTTTTGTGTATTTGATCAAACCAAGTTACCCTTTCATCAAAAATGCACCTTTGGCTGTTATCTGTGTTGGTAGAAATCATTTTGTAGGATTTAAATGTAATTTCCGACATGAGAAATTAACTTCTTTCTACTTTATTTGATCAAACTAAGTTACCCATTCATCAGAAATGCGCTTTCAGCTGTTATCTGTGTTGGCAGAAACAACGTCTTTGGTAGAAATAATATTAGTGTAATTTCTGACACAACCGGAAAGTGGGACTTAACCCAAATTTGACTGAACAGCATCAGTCAAATTTGGTTGTTAAGTTCCACTTTGCTGTTGTGTTTGAAATTACAATTGAATCTTGTTACAGACCAGTATACGATCAGGTGCTGTGAATTAAAGGGCATGGAAACAACAAAGCTACCTGAATTCCACTATTTATTGTTACAATCTTAATGAAATAGTAAGTTGATTGGGGATATTCAGATATTCATATTTGGTTAAGTCCTACTTTTCTGTTGTGTTGGAAATTACAGTTAAATCCTTCTACAGACCAGTGTACCATCAAGTGCTTTTAAGAAAAGGGCACGGAAACAACAAAGCTGACTGGACTTCACATGTACTGTTGCAAACTTAATGAAACGAAAAAGTAATTTGATCAAGGATTTTCAGAATCATTCTAAGCATGACTCATTTGGTCTAGCCTACAAGGTAATTTTAGTATTCAGGAGAAAATCATTGACTTCCATATGTAGGCCTATTACAGTTTCAGTGTTCAGTTTCAAGAAACTCGAGAAGTTGTGTTGAGAAGTGCCACAGATTTTTCAAGTCTATAGAATAATTCTTTAATCTGTGACTGTTGAAAACACGTAAAACACATACCTCCAAAGTTTACGTGTTTTACGTGTTTTCAAGAGTCACTGATAGAAGAATTATTCTATTGACTTACTTATACATGACTGATGAACCTCTTCAAAGAAGTTTTTCGCTTCCCCTTCCATCCCTTGCACATAAAATTTCAATTACTTCAGACATTACACCTTTCATACTACAGAAGTAAAGGGGGTTAAAGTCTTGCTGTAAAACAGTTGCCCTATACTTAGTGCAATTTTTCAAACAGCCCCTGAAATTACAGTGTTTCAGAGGTGGTAATTCCCTGTAAGTGACCCAAAAGAACAATATCAACACCAGAGAGGTCTGTAATTTGTGCTCAGGGAACAAGAAGCCGTATTCTGGGTTGGTGTCTTCAATTTGATGGTGTGTTAAGTACTACCGCTAGCTTCCAATGTGTGACTTAGCGTGGGCTTTAAACTTTAAAGCCCTGGCGAGGATTTACAAACAAAACATATGGGACAAAGGGTGGTAGGAAAATAATGACAGAAAAAAGAACCCAAAAGAACAAAAAATTCATTGTTGACGGCATGGTTGCCATAGAGACAAGCGTCAGTACATCAGTCAAGTCGGTACTTTCTGAAAGTACTACCGCTATTCTCAAGGGGTAATTAGGATGTTGCAATTTATCAAAATCTTCTACTTCCTAGCTTCAGAAAATTGATTTAAACAACACAATTCATTGTTACAATGTTTGTTTGACTTCTGATGCCAGGTGGTTACTGAAAAGTAGGATCATTTCTAAAATCTGGCTAATACTGCCACTACTACTTCTACTATTTGATGTGCGGTATTTCAATCACAGTTCAGTGAACTGGAGTTAGCACTTACATGTAGGTGTCTCCAGATATGTGCTGGAATGTGAACATAGTGACAATGTGTTACTGAAACCGTGTTGTCTGTCAGATTTCATCCATTAAGAAATTGAGAAGTGTGGAAATTTTTCTGTACATCTTCATTTTAGTTGAATATAAGTCATTATCTTCTTCCTAGGTGTCATGAATGCAATGTAAGTGATGGGTAAAAACTACTTGGCCATTTCTTGGGAATTCTGGACAGAACAACTTTGTCAGTGGACAAGTTAAGCTCTATGTTAACTTTCTGTTGTCACCAAATCTGTACTTGTCAGGGACAGTTGAGTTTCACCATATAAACATGTGATGTCTGTCTTTACTTCTGGCCTAAATCTATAGTAAGGTATTCATATTCAAGTTTATCATGTTTTGCAAATATCACATTCTCCTACTAGGATATAAAGTGTCTAAGTGTTTATGTGTGGCATACATGTACACTCCGAGTACAGGGCTTAAAAGTCACAATCATGAAAAGCTGATTTCAAATTTTGTAAAATTAAAGTGATACTAAATGTAAGTCTTCACCAAGCAATTTAAGCATCATTTCCCTACGTACGCCAATTGGCCTTTGTTTCTATCTCCAGGTTTTAAAACTATTGCCTCCATACACATAATCTATTTTGATGGGTCTTCAGGGTATTTTCTCCACACACTATTTCATCATTATGTTCATTCACAGATTTTTCGATACTGTCTCTATACAAGTCTTATTTATTTAGTCATTGTTTCTGTCTGTAGGTTTTTAAAGTATAGTCTCCATACACATTATTTCTGTTGACAGGTTTTTAACCTATTGTCTCCATACACTATTTTATTATTGTTTCTGTTCAAAGGTTTTTAAGCTATTGTCTCCATACACTATTTTGTTATTGTTTCTGTTCAAAGGTTTTTAAGCTATTGTCTCCATACACTATTTTATTATTGTTTCTGTCCATAGCTTTTAAACTATTGTCTCCATCCACATTGTGTCCGTTCACAGGTATTATGACCATACAATAAATGTTTTTCTGTCCACAGGTTTTTAAAGTACATGTATTGTCTCCATACACGTTGCTTCTGTGCATGTTTTTAATGTATCCTCTCAATATACTGTACCAGGGTTGTAGCCAGCACCTGTCCTTCAGTCCTTTGAAGGAATTTTGCAGCTGGGGACTGAAAAAAGTTTCCCCCATTCCATCCCCAGGGACAGACAAAAATTGATATGTAAAGATATAAAAAAACTGAACCCCACGTGTTCTTCCTCACCAAAACAGATGACATTGAACAGCAATTAGTCTACAAGAAAAAATTTGCACCTCAAAATGCAGGAAATAGTGTTTCAGAGGGTCTAGGTTTCAAACTTTTCTGGGACCCAGACCCAGAAATGACGCGCAACACCACGCCATGCCTTCGGTGCTCGATAGGATTCCGATTCAAAATCAAGGGGACTGAAAATGATTTCAGGCTGGCTACAACCCTGTACTGTACTATTCAAACATTTATGTCCGTCCACAGGTTTTTAAGGTATTATCCACAGCTGAGAACTGTTTGAAGGTTGCCTCTGTGCTGAACTTCCTGGTGTTCCTGCAGCAGGGCAGGTACCAGTCCCTCCTGGAGCGCGCTCTCTCCATACGCCCTGTTTACGACAGGAAGCAGGCAATCAGACAGGTGGGAAAATAGCTTCAACACCTGTACGATGAATCATAGGAATCTGGGGAAGCCACTATTGCTTACATGTACAGTGAACTGCCTTGATTTTTGCTAGAAAGACAAATGAACTGGGCGTATCAAACTCCATTGCCACATGTTAATAGCTAGGTTGCGGAGTAGGTGTGATTTTGTTCAATTGTTCTTCAAGGAAAGAATTAGTCACACCTTCAACAACAGCACTCCACATTGGCGCTCCTTAGTAGGTCCTATGGGATCCCTCTTTTTCATTAAGTTTTCAGTAGTTGCAGAATTTGAAGAAGTCTTAACAATTGTGATATAGGGCAATCTCTCTAGCAGGTTCTTTATTAGAAACTGTCAGTTGCACTTATGTTGATCATATGGGACATAAGTTTTAATGTTGTGCACATCCTTAGGGTTTAATGTTCGTATATGTAGATAAACCCAATACAGAAAGTTTGGAAATTTGAATGTTCACCATTCACCATAATGGTTGTTCCTTGATCAAATGTGTTATGGCACGGTATCAAAGATCATTGCATAATTTTTTATTACCTTTAATTTGATAATTACATGATCAAAAGAAGTTTTCCAACTTGTTGAGTTAGGTTAAGTTCAGTTTGTTATTACATGTAGCTTTTGCCAGAAACACTTAACATGTTGACTAAAAAAGTTATACTGTTTTTGAACAATTTTTACAGGTCAGCTTTGAGTACATGACCAGGGAGTTGCTGTGGCATGGATTTGCAGTGAGTGTGCATTCCTTTCTTTTTAAGTTTAATTCCAAAAGCATAAAATATTGGGGTTAATTTTTCACAAGATGTTTTAATGTATTTCTAACAAGACCTACCCACATAGTGAATATAATTACGATCTATGCATTGCTTCAGGAGTTATGCTAGCCAAAGAACGTCAGAAGCACAGACACACACAAAAAACAAAATCAAGCACAGACATAAAAAAATTTAAAAAACAAGCACAGACATGCAAAAGAACAAAAATGATACTGCCTTCACAATGTATTTGGGATAACTTTTTGTGTGACTATCCACATACTTGTCGACATACTATTCAATACATCACATTAAACTGGTGCAATGGCCGAGTGGGTAGAGTGTTTGCCTTGCATTTGGTAGGTCGTGAGTTTGATCCCCAGCTGAGTCATACCAAAGACTTGAGAAATGGTACATGCTACTTTCTCTGCCTAGCACTCAGCATTCGGGAAAGAGTATGGAAGTTGAACACACTGTAGTGATTGCACAAAGTTGTGTGGCCAGGGCTACTGAAACGTAGATGGGCGCTGCCCTATGCGCCTTCATGCGCGGGAAGGACTTTTTTTTATCCACGCACTTGTAATTCTAACCTTTTCTTTGACAGGAGTTCCTGTTCTTTCTGCTACCCTTGATCAACATCAGGAGATGGAAGAATGTTGTGACGAATCAGCTGCTAGGTTCAGGGCGGCAGGACTGTGATGTGAACCTGCGAGGTCCTGTGGAACTGAAGGAGTGTGCCGTGTGCGGGGAGTGGCCCACCAACCCTCACGACATCGGCTGTCAACATGTCTTCTGCTTTTACTGCATCAAAGTAAGTTGATTGAACAGACGCTAGCTAATGAATAAAAAAATTCACGGGTCTTAGTGGCAAGTGTGCAGATGTTGACACACTGGCAGCACCAAATCCGTAGGTGTTTTTGGCACCTTTAGACGGATTAGCCGTGAGGCTCGGTGGGCGGCACTCCACCGTCATGGGGGCAGGGGTATGGCGAGTATCGAACTCGCGACCTACTGATTCTGATTCCAACGCTCTAGCCGTTGCGCCACACAGACACCCCTGTATGATACTTTACTATAATCAGTTAGGTATAGTATAGCTAATCAATACATTGAATTACTGCGTTGATATGTTTTGTGAACCTTTTGGCCATACCTGGCCCAGGATATTATTCAATACGTTTTTTTCCGGACCGGACTGTATGTTATGGTATCCTACAGGTTTTTACTTGTATCCGTTATGTGCAAATGTATAACCTCTTTTGGAATAGGTGATGCATTCACTTCTCAAATGCTGATACCTGTTTTAGGAGTTCATAAGCAGTATCTTTGTTAAAAATAACCTGGTTATTAGAATCTGATGCAGTTCGATAAGTAGCAAAAAGAGGTCTCTTCAAATCTTTGATAAAAAGCCTGGTTATTAGATGCAGTTCGATAAGTAGCAAAAAGAGGTCTCTTCAAATCTTTGATAAAAAGCCTGGTTATTAGATGCAGTTCGATAAGTAGCAAAAAGAGGTCTCTTCAAAAGTTAGATTTGATAATGATATACTATATATACTGTTCCAGTAACCTGTAGCTCATTTAAACCTATGGGAAAGTGGAGGTAAGAAAGCTGTCATCACATGAAATTCTATAAGCCTTGCAACATCCAACCCTTGGAAGACAGGGAATAAGGTCATTTTTTCTTTCTTCAACAAATAAAGAGTCATTCCTACTGTAGCCACACCAAAACTCATCAAAATTTCACAAAAATTGCCACAAAGAAGGGTTTTCAATGGTTTAAAGCCTTGTTTTTATTTCTGATCAGTTCTGCCATGGGCACACATGCCAACTATGGCCTCCCCATTTAAAGGTAGCTTTTAAATATGGAAATTATTCAGTTCTGAACTTCTGGTAGTGCATGAGATTTGTCCTTGCATTGGTTGAATTCCTGGTTGGGTGCAGTTTGATTAGTAGCAGAAAGGGGTCTCTGCACTCACACAGTTGTCTGTTTATCAAGCAGTTAGAGATAGCAGACTATCTTTGCCAAATGGCATTCCACGAAGTCTATTCCAGTGAGCAAATGCTTTAGTGCCCAAGGCAAATAAAATGGTGGAACTGGAAAGTGCCCAAGAAAAAGAGCCCCAAACAGTGTCTGTTGGTACAGTAGCTCAAAGGAAATAGTGGTGGTTTTACTCCAAGGCTTAGGGTGGATTAGAACCTTTGGTGAGAGATGGTAAACTCTAACATCTGACAATGGCACACATGGGAGCGATTTGAATCCTTATTTGTAAAAGAGAGGAACTAGTTGTGACAGGTGTCTCCAAGTCATGACTTGAATTTCTCTTTGCATAAGATTGTGTTTCTTCTCTACCAGCTCCAGTTGTCTATTCCTTTTTGTGACTTTCTTTGGCATGCTGGCTTATTTTTGGAGTCCTATCCATTTCTAGTACCTCATGTTTGCCAACCAGTTTTAAGCAACTTTCAAAAGGTCGCAAGATGAAAATAAACACAAGCTCAAAATGTTGTTTTTCCTCAGGTATGTACGATTCACCATCCTTGGTACTTAAAGCATGGCAAACTAGCTAGGGTTACAGCAGGCTTCTAGTGGGCCTTCATGCCCCTTCTCTGTATACTGATACTGTGAGGGATAGGCAAGCTATTTTTGTAGGGAAAGCCATTTTGTTCATGTAATTATCTCCATGAAAAATAGAAATATACATGTAGTTTTAGGTGTGTCTGTCTGTCTGCTTATCTGTGTTTCGATTTTTGTAGTCAGCATGATTTAAGAACCTCTAGATGGATTACGATGTTACACACATGTATTTATTAATATGTGGGTAGGTGTTAGAAAGATGAAGGTCAAGGTCAATTTTGGGCCTCCTGGTATGTGACCTTGGTACTGCAGCAGAAATTCTGTTGTGTATCTTTTGACCAGAATGTGCTATGATCTTGATATTTTGGTTACTGAACACGGGAACGACAATTATTTTTGTAGTGAAGTGACAATATGCAGTGAGCGCAATATTACTTTTTCTGAATTCGGCATAAAACATCGTCGGGACTACATATATATGCAGACCCTTTTCTAGTTCTTCCTTTCTCCTATTTCCCCCTCTAAACCCCTGACATTTTATGATAACCTAATCACAAAGCATAGGGAATAACACCATTTCCTCAGGTGGCCTTTCCCCCTCCCCTGAGCTGACGAAAGTACCCGTTCAATTCCATAAGACAAGTTTCCACCCAAACTTGTCACTTTGGGTTTTCCAGGAGGATAAATCTTGCCAGCCACTAAGGATATCTGTTATTCTATCTCCTGCTGGTTTCAATCAGCAAGGTTAGAAGGTGTAATTCTGTGGTAGATCACCTCAATGGGAACCAAATGATTGTGACCTGATTTTTGCCTTCCAGTCAGTAGGAAAAATGAGAACAAATGCGCACCAACTGATTGGGTGGTTAAACTTGAACTTGAGATTTCATGTTGTGGTTGAACTTGGCATGCCAGAGGCTGAACATGGAGTTTTTTTGTATCATGTCTCTTTGCAATATTTAGGGTTTGTATACCTGATATAATAGCTTGTAAGGTTTCCCTCAAGTCACTTTGTAGTAGTACAATGTACATGTTTGTGTATTTTAAAACTCCCCACTCGATCTTCCAATACTCTTCATTTCTGATACCTGGAAGAACAATTTGATATCCTGTATTATACGCACAATTTCTTTTTCATTTTAAAAAAATATCCTGACTGCACTCCTTACAAATGTCTATTGAATCGAATATTCTATTAGCCTGGAGCCCAGCCTTGTTAGCTTTGGTCTGCTCCCAAAGGTTGCATCCCAAGTTAATCGTCCATGGCATAGTACAATTCATTCTATACAATAAGACTGAAAGGATAAGATCAGCAAAAGTGTTTTGAAAAACCTCTTTGGAACCCTCCCATTCAGAGTTTATCTTTCCTGAGATCAGAGATGTCTGTAGTAATACTTTTTATAACATCATGCAAACTGGCATTGGTGCCAAGCATGGTTTGAATTAACAACAGGTGAACATGGTTCAAGAGGAGATATATGTTGTCTCTTGAGTTTAAGAGTAATGGATGAGATGCTAATCATGGCTTCCAGGATATCCCAAAGTAGTAAGGAATTCACCTGGGCAACATTTGGCTCTTAATTCTCTAAATGTTGCCATTGGCAAAGGCTCAATACTGGCAAGGCTCATACATGGCAGCCTTAGTCTTGGCAAATTCCAGTGAAATGTTAAATGCTGGGACAGTAACTTCTCATCGATGAAACTATCAATCCAAGAGTCCCAAACTAATGTTTCATCTGTTAGTAGCTTGTTATAATCTTCATCTTTCCAGCACTTGACTCCGTTCCTTACAACGGATAATGTAATGTGTGCACCTTGTAGAATATAGAATTCTTTACAGTTCCTTCTTTTATGTATGCATTGTACTACATGTGTTTCCAGTTCTCTTATGACCCGTCTTGTAGAATTGTGTAGTATCGACACATTACGGAATTCATCAGGCACTAAGGGGCAAAGAAGTCATGGGAAAGTCTTATCCCAAGTAGGAGCATATCTTGCCGTGTCTTCCATGGTTCAGTTCTTTTAAATCAAGGTTGTTGGCAGCTCTTCAAATCTTACTTCCAAAGTCTCATCCAACATTCCTTGCCTGTCAAAGTTGTACTGCTCTGGGCCAGGGAGTCACGCAATGTGTCAGTCTTTATCTATATAGTACCTTAGTGGGTTAGTAAGTTGGAGGTGTGGAACTGTTAACTAGCCAAGTTAACTTGAACCCTGCACCATCAAACTGTCACAGGCTGTTTCAGTACAAGTCATGGATACAAAAATGGTAGTTTCCCTTGCTCTCAGCAGTTCCATTTTGAAGGGGCTTTGACAATGCTCCAAGAACGGTTGAAGAACTACAACTGGTTTTCTTCAAACCAAGTGATTCAGTGGCTAAGGATATTAGCAGACTGAAATTGTTTTTCTGTTTGTTTATTTATCTATTCACCTATTCATTCAATCATTCAGCATCTGGGAAGCGCCGGCAACAATAGACCGGATTGTAGATTTCAAGGGGCCCGGGAGGAAATAAGAAGAAAAAATTTGTACATACACATCATCAAATCGTCAAATCAGAAACGCAATAAATGCTTCTAAACATGCCTTTATACCAGACCTTGTTGTTTAAATGATTTATATGTTGGTGCACACCTGCTGAACTAATTCTTAGGAAGTATAGATTGTATTTTCTCCACACATTCTCACCTCAAAGTTTGTTTACAGGAGGTATTTTAGGCCCTCTCCAACTGTTTGCTATAGGTTTTATCTGTTGCCCTTACTTGGCCCCGAACTTGGCCCAGTCAACTCTACCCAATACCCTGGTCAATTCAACCAAGGCATCTGAACTCAGGGTCATACCATTTATAGACTTTAGGGAGGCCTGGTTAAATTTATCAGGCTTTCAGATATGACAGTGTCCAGAGATTTTTTAGTGTGTGTGTGTGTGTGTGCAACAGAAAAGTGATAGGATCAGTTGAAAAATGTAATAAGTATGTGTCTGAAAAGAAATTGACAGGGAAATAGGTCATGAATAGAATTATTATCTGAAAACTTGTATTGAATGTTTTTGCCCCAGGTTGATCACTTTTGCATGTCATCTGATCAAAAGTGCACTTCTCTTATCTTGCTGCAGGCCAATCAGCTGGCAGATCCAGGCTTCAGCTGTCCAACCTGTTCCCAGCCAGCCAATCAGATCAGGCCAGTCAACAGTGTTCCGGTCACCATCATGTCGTCATGACAACAGCTTGAAATAGATGATATTTCTACTACTAGTGTTTGTTGGAAACTAAATGTGTTGGACATAAGATTGACCATCAAATTTTATTACAAGAAAGAAATTAATATACATTGTATCACATTTTAAAATTCCTGTTTACAAAGCTGACTTTAAATTAAGTCCACCCATCATATACATTATTACAATGATGCTTTTATTGAGTACAAATTACAGTACATGTTTGCAATTAATTTATAGTCATTGTATCAAAATCATAATCGTGCACTTTGTATTCGTATTTCGTGCTTTAAGAAAATGTTTATGTTGACTATGTGCATTCTCGTCATCTACAAAATTATGCAATAATATAC
Organism: Branchiostoma floridae x Branchiostoma belcheri; assembly: GCA_019207045.1. Classification (NCBI taxonomy): domain Eukaryota; kingdom Metazoa; phylum Chordata; class Leptocardii; order Amphioxiformes; family Branchiostomatidae; genus Branchiostoma; species Branchiostoma floridae x Branchiostoma belcheri. Next base: position 15,993,290 of record CM033032.1, on the reverse strand, counting down.
ATTGATAAGAAATGATGTGACAAAGACAGAACTCAAGGTGATTTGCAAATTAAAAAAGTTTTATTTTGTTAATGACTCAGTAATGTGTACATAATTAATTCTGTTCCCCAGTTTGCTTCCCATGCCTTAGTCCCTTTTTGTAAACATCCTTGCTTTTACTATTAATAGTTAACATGCATGTCTGAGACCCATATCCTCATATATAACTCTGCACCTTTCTACAGTACAATTGAGGTAAGATGTAAAAAGAATAGTAATTCTAAAACAATTTTAGATCATGGATTAAACATAGGAAGGAAAATTTCATCATAAGTTTTAAAGTGCTTCTAAACAATCTTTTCACTACGTTCCTTTTATTTCAATTACAATGTACCACATACCAATTATTCTGTTCCCCCCTCCCCCCTTTCTACAATGAAATGAGAACAAGTCAAAAAGCCTGGATGATGCACATGGTAAATAGTCCAAAGATAGCTAAGCCATGTAAACCTTAGGTTTGCGGGCCAAATACTTGAAGAACATGGGATCAGAAGCTGCCCGTGGAACTGGTATGGTTAATTTATTTATGTTGAATTATTTTGCTGCATAAATCAAACTGTCTCTGCACCAAGGCTGGGCTCCTCTAGATCTCCCACACTGTAGTCTAGCTCTGCTGCATCCAACCAACCTTCAAAGGTTTCTGTAAAGGAACAAGGTTGACTTATTATGTTATCATGGTTTGCTTGTGCCAAGAAATCTTACTTAGAACTTTCATAGATTTTCAGCAATGACTTAGTCTCAAAAATTGCATGATAAAGTTATTTGTGCGTCTTAACTTTCTGTTTAGAAATCATGTTTTGGCATGTTTCAGTTTTCACCTTCAGATTTATCTTTGTAGTAGGGATGTGGTAGTTTTAAGTTTGCAGTAGTGCTATAGGCACATATTGTACAACAATGGCCTACAGTGAAGCAGTCACTGCGAAAATCTCAAACATAATAAAAACCACTGAAAAAAAAATTCAAGAATTAACTAGTACATATCAAGTATCAGCGAGCATGTTGTGTGGATGGTACTGACCTACATTGTCTGCCACCACGCAGGTAACTCCTCCATTTCTGCACTTGCTGGAACACAAATACCACAGATCAGAATGCCAGGGAATTTTCCTTCGGTTGATACAAAAATCTGTCTAATACCCAAGAATGCTGTGCTCCAAATAGTACATTGTATACACTGTCCTCATTAGTTTATGCTCACTCTATCTTACCACCAGAGCAATGCTAGGTAATTTCCTTTGGTTTGCATACAAAAACCTCTACTACCGAAGTCGAAGAATGCCACCCCTCAGCCTTGTTACATACACCATTCTTGTTAGTTTATGCTCACTCTTGTTCATTCAAAGAGACCATCTTCCAGTTTTTCTGGAGGTTGACCTCAAATGACTTGTGCACATGACTTTGGCAATGACTTGAAACACATATCAGATTTTGAAAAGTTTAAAAAGTGCATGATTTAATTGAGACAAGATGGGTATAGAGGTAAGTACAAAGTATCACTTCTAGAAAACCTTGAAGTTGATGAAACGTCTTGGAAAACGTCTTTAAGAAATGCATCTTGGTTTCTGATCTTAAAAACCCCCACCTCCTGAGTGAGGTGAAAACGTTTTTATGGGGTGGCCCCTCTACATAAGTACAAAATCAGAACCAGCTGTAGAAAGCATCATGAGTATAACCTTGAGTTGAGAAACGAGTGCTTGGAGCGCCAGTCAAACAGGTGCTGGTTTTATTTGTGTTGAAGTAATCAGTCCAGAAGTTACAAGCAGCCTGCAGGATGGTTAACTGGTTAGACCTGAACTTTGTACATCAGTCCATTAACCATTTTGACATTGGGTTGGGAAAGTACATGTAATTTTGGTACAGACAAGTTTTTTCACACAGTATGCCATGTGTGATGAACAGAGACAGCCTTAAATCCAGAGTTCTGCTCCAAATTAGGATCCACATCCTTTTTCAATCTTTGTTTTGAACTAGGGGTTGGTATTTTTTTCTTCTTGGAACGGATCGGAAAAATGGACCTGAAAAAGCTCAGTGGACCGGATGTTGTACCAATTACAAAGTAAACAGATTACACTGGCACTACGGCAGCAGGCATTCACATGTTTTGAGACTTATTGGTCCAAGAAAATAGCAAGAGCGAAGTAGAGGAGAGTTGATAGTCATTTTTAAGAAGTTTCTACAGTCAAACATGGTCTAACCTAACTGGGGCAGTTAGTGTTATTATTTTGTTGTAAGATACTCGATGAAACAGATTCCTTTGTAGCGAATTCGAACTGGACCATTGTTTTGAGTATTGTCCATTCACAAATAAGATCGGGATCTGGACCTCATCCTCTGGACCTGGACCCCTAGTTTGAACCATTGATGATGCATGGTTGGAAGAGTACATATTATACATTTACTACAGCTACATACTGTTAACACAAATGATACAGAAACTAGGTACGTCAATGGAAAGAGATGACATAGGTGATCGAAGTGGAGTGAGCTTAATAATGACTTACCAAATGTGTGTGTTGAAACTGAAGAGTTGTTTGTTTCGATAAGTCTGTCCTTCCACCATGCAACCTATGGTGGTGGGTTAGAGAGTTACTTATCAGTAGTATAGAGAGAGATGATGGGAAGGAGTATGGGGTTCTTGTACCACAACCTACAAAACATTAGCCTGGTTACCAAACCCCAGCCCGATCTCAAGTATCTATCGTGCAGAAAGATATTTTTGAGGTTGGGGTATGGTATCCAGGCTAACAAAACAAAGACCTGGTAGACATTTTGAGAACACCTTCGTCAGGGCATGACTGAACTGTACTATACTCCTTGCTGCTAGGTGGCATTGCAGCAAAGATGCAGTTCCAAACATGACTGAGTCTTTATTCCCACCCACATCCCCTTGTCTCGGTAGCCTGGAATTCGGTCTTCTTAGCTTTAGTCTGCTGGATGGCAAATTTGCAAATGGAATAAGCCTAAGAAGACTGAGTCCTTGGCTATCGTTTCTGTTCGTGACTGGAGTAGATTTTCTGATCCAGATGGCCACCCTTGGCCTGTGGCAAGAAGTAGTACAATAAGTTCAGATCCTGATGAAGGTTGCTGAAACGTCAGCCTCAAGGTAAATGTTTTCAAGGTTTTGGTTTGAGAACCCCGTTCTATGATACACCAACTTCATGACGCTACTTACATGTACGAAAGGAGAGAGAAAGAGAGATGTTGTTACGTGGTAATGTAAACGGTGCATGGCGCACTGTGGATCAAGAGGAAAGTTGGAAAATGATTGAAAATGACCACATATTTCCACGAAACAGAGTAAAGAACCTGTTAAATGTTAGGCTTTTGACACAATGGTACATGTTGCATGAAACGACATCTCTCCAAGTGCTCGAAGTACATCCTAAAACATTATAGGTCGGCCAGAATGGCCTACTGATGGAACGGTTATGACCTCCACCCTGTTGGAAGCCATATTTATGCCCTAAAAAAGCACGAAGAGTTAAAAAAGAGACCATTGGCAAGACCATTTGGAAAACATGTACGCCGCAAATGTAAATATGGACAAGGCAAAGGGCGAACTTCAAGGTGGCTCGGTGCCCCACCCTTCCTTTAGAGACCATTTTTACGATCTTCAGGAGGGTTTAGAATTGAATTGAAACCATTTCAAGGCTTTTAGACTTCAACTTAAACTTTTGTGCAATATGTTGAATCACTCAGAGTATAACGGTTCGCCCGCCCAAACATTCTGTAGGGTTTCGCAAGCAAAATGACCCTTAGAGAAGAAAAACTTTAGATGAAGCGATTTGTGTTTATGGAAACGGAACATGTTCCATCCGCACTCATAATCTCCGTTGTGCATCACCTGTTTTCTTACTTTTCGGTGCTGGCAGGCTACGGATGTTAGCTTTCTACCAAGGCAAGTTTAAGTCGTGGTCTGTCCACAAACTTGTTGTAATCTTGACGTGGTTTGAAGTTACCCAGGCATAGTGGACCTTACCTTTCCCGTCGTCAGTCGGACCTGACCTAAGGCGGAACTGGCGAGGACTTTCGTCATCTGCGTAGGGAGAAAAGTGACAAGACAGAAATTTTCTCTTTCTCTAGTTATTGTCTCTTATTGGTAAGCAATAAATTGATTCATGTGTGCGTATGCTCTTTCATTATGTATGCATTATAGTACTGTAAAGATTAATATTTTTAGACAAGAATTCTCTTTTCGATTTAGGTATTACCAATTCTTTGTATTGCTATCCAGATAAAGGCAGTCTTATCCAAAAGAATGGCTTACAGGTCTTCGGAAAACTTACTTGGACAAAGTTTCATTACGTGAACGGCAAACAGGTTGTTAAGCAAAAGTCAGTGAGAAAGTTGTGTGGAAAAATTTGTTAATGGCAAAGCTCTCAATGCCGAGTAAATTTTACTGATACTCTCTACCTTTCGGCTATTATATCACAAACAAATGATATACACACAAACAGACAGAAACCAACAAGGAAAGCAGATAAGGAAGCCGAGTGTTATTAACCCTTCACTGTCCAAGGGATAGAGTGCGTTATCAGTTTTCCAAAAATCACTAGAGATTTTAACAATGCATACACCAAATTTGTGGTAAATTGCACATCAATGACACCCGTACATGTATCTCATTGCAGAATTTGAAGTAGGGTTAACGTTCAACTTGGTTGCTTGCAATTTATTTGCCGATGGCGTTAAGGCTTGGGCAGTGAACGGTTTATATACTAGTATAACACATGGTGCTTGGATCAAGATGACTGTGAATGTGAAATACATGATCCTCACGTTTTCTATACTAGCAGAGTGATCTCAAAATGTCTTCATTGTAACGTAAGATAAACTGAACGATGTGCTTTTGTTGGATTTTATTACATTTTGTCAGTGATATTGATTAAAGAGATCGGAGCAAAGATTCTAAATTAATCAAAGTTGCTATGCATTTAAAGAATTAATCTTCTGAGTGAGAAATAGGTTATGATAAGTGTTAAAAAGTAATTTGGACTTGTCGGCATGCGATTACTTGCACGCACAACACAATTCGTCGAAATTTACCGTTTTCAGAATCGCTTCCTTCCTCCTCTCCTATTCAAACAGAAATAACGTTAACATAACAGTCATAATCATAATAATTTCTAGTAGTCTGGCTGTGTGATTGTAGTTTACAGGAGCGAACTTGCGACTTCTTTACAATGTGAAACTGCTGCAACACCAGACTAACTCTACATATCATATGTATAGAATACCCAGCCAGAACGCACTACAATCTACTTTGTACTCTGAGCTAAGACATCTACACTTCACTAGATGAAAGTCTTTGAAAGGTATTGAAACGTAGAGTTTAAGAGACGAAAAAGAAGGAAGAAGTCATCAGTGATTTTGTATATCCTTATTCAATCCATCTGACTAGTAAACAAATTTGGCATTTGTTTCAGTGCGGTGACTTCAGATACATTTTAGACGGCGACGCCAGAATTGTTTTTTCTATCGTTATGTGTGTTTTTATCGTTATGTGCTTGTTTACGTGAATCTGGGGGCGCAAAAGCCACATATGCATGAAGAACAACAAGCGACAAACAACAAGGACGTGAGAACGTTACGAGTACAGTACACAACAAACAGAGGCTGCTTTTCTTCCGGAGACATTTGGAATAAAACTTTCTGAAACGCAAATTTGGAAAACAGAAGGTGTTTCCATTGACCGCTTGTTTATTAGCTATGGTCGGAAAGTTATTTTCTTTCTCATCTTTCCGCAAATTTTGCTAACGTAAACTGCACGATGTTTTAAAATCAGATAGTAGCATAGGCACTCGTAGGTATGTCAATTTTCGTACTCTGTCACTGAAATTCGTGCCCGACTGATTTTGGCCTTCTATGTATTTTTTCCTTTACCAATTTCTTTCCCAGGCTGTACAGTGTTGCGATGTTCTTGAAAATAGACTTATTTGCAAAGATCATCATAGTAATATTGGCTGAAGAAAAGAAGATGAGGACGCTCTACAATTTTACTTCAGAAGATTGCAATTAAAGGAATAACAGAATCGTCCCGTATACCTTGTCCCTTGATACAGATGCCTGCATTAGGGATGTCACTGTTGGGGTCCCCCTGGTTGGTGATGTGGCAGACGTACCCGTGAGGACACTCGAGTGGCAGGTCGTTTGGAGAAGCCGTAGTCGTGCTACAGGTCTCAACTGTGGAAATCATGGAGAGATTATACATTCTCGAAAAGCCTAGCCTGGGTACCATGAGAGAGAGAGAGAACTGGTTTATTTATTAAACACACACAAAGTCATGTACAAGATCGTAGTCCTAAGACTAAATTGCCTCGTACTAAGTACACAAGAGATTATAATGGAAGGCCCTGCCTAAGTACGTTAATCAAATTATAATAGTCACAATATTCCCACTCAGCTGTACAATTTAAAAGTGTGGATTTACACACACACACACATATACATATATATATATATATATATATATATATGTATACATCAGTAATAAAATCTCATTTCAATCTAAAACAGAACTATTGAGGAAGATTAAAAAGTGACATCTAAAGTCTAACATGAATTTAAAAGGTCGACACAGTATGGTAGCGTAGTGTACCATCCGGATAGTAGTTCATTCGGACGTTTATTATACACTATATACAGCCGTTTATCTGCTATTCCACCTGACGTTTGGACGTTTGAATACTGGTATACAGTTCCCCAGATGGGTAGCAGAAGCGAACATAGAAAGAACTGCTACCCGGATGGTTCCCAGGCTACGAAAAGCCCGAACTGACACAAGAAAAGATTGAATCACGTTCTAAAAGAAACTATGATGAAGAAAGAAGAGTGGTCATTCGTAGGTCTCCCCGTACAAATTCTACATAATTCACGTATCGTTCATTTTTATGCTTTAATTGCTTTTATGTCTCAGTTCTGTAGCAACCCCCTCCCCATTGTAAACATTCATTAGCCTCCATAGCAGGCTTTCTGGGGTCTTTTTTTTGCTCATAATACACTTTTGCTGGCCATTTCTATTTGTACTGGGTCGCTGATTGCTGGCGTTTTCTGAATTTCGGAGGCCGGCAATCAGAAAACGCCAGCAATCAGCGACCCAGTACAAATAGAAATGGCCAGCAAAAGTGTATTATGAGCCAAAAAAGGCCCCAGAAAGCCTGCTATGGAGGCTAACCATTCATTACGTTCCTGTATCACTGTGTTTGCTGCAAGTGTCGCAATGTGATTTTGTGTACATTTCAAAGGGAGCCCATTCAGCATGATGACTAATTCTAGATACCAATCTGCAGGCGGTAAGACATGTATATTTACGTGCCTCCCATAACTTCTTCCGGCTCTGCCACCAACCAGGCATAACCTGCAACAAATAGAGACAGAGAAAATGAGAAAACATCGGTATTAGCCATTTGAAAAATTCGAGATTCTTTTAGTGGGTACAAGAAAATTTCGACATTTTTTGAATTCGAAATAAAAAAATCTCGAAATTTATTTCGAAAAGCATCACGACTCACTGGGGGTATTATTATGCATTATGTAACGTAGAACATTACCACAAAATATCTAACACTTAGGTATAAAATTTGAAAGTTGAAAGTATTGAAGCAATAGTTCAAACCCAAATGCTCAGTCCAATTTTAATCTACTCGCTGTTTTTACGATCTAGTGGTTAGCGATCTCAGATAGATCATCTCACTTCTAGAAGAGTAAGGTCGATTTTTGAACTTCCGATCCATTTGGAAGCCGTCGGTCAGTGTTTAAAGACAATCTACGTTTTAGAACCTATCATGCAGTTGGTAAAGACAGTGTTGCCAACCGTGCATTGGCCACAAGCTTGCTTGTTCCTAAACAGTTCAGAATCTAAATACTGCAGACCCCTTGACGCTACCTATACGTTGATCCCTCGAGGTACTAGAATGACATGAGCATAATATGTGACCACGGGTTCTAAAAACACACTTTCAGAAGTCTTATTTTGCAGTATGGCATCACCGTGTGACTGTTTGAGGTGTTTTTATAAGAGTCATAACAAGACCTGAGGTCGTGCAGCGGGCATGAGAACACATCAGGTGGCCTGAAACATATACAGTCCTCACACGACCTCGGCGGATGTTATGTTGACCACCCCAAGGCTGCCTATAATGAAGCAAGCTGGGAATATTCATCTTACCCCGACTAGAGTTTTTCTAGCAAAGAAAGGTGTCCCCGGCCCCTCGTCAGGTATTAACCTTTATACGGTTCCGTCCATTTATTCTCCTCACTTCGATTTGACTACAGTTAAGACTAAGTTACGAAAGGGCTACTTTAGCTGGTAATTAGATTTTTTTAAATCTTACCTGCGCTCCTCTGCGGACTCGGCTGTTCGAGCCAGTCCAACACTGGGGTGAAAAGAAGTATAAACGTCCGGTTAGGGTAAAGTAAAATGTATTGATTAAAAAAATGGAAATGTATATGTAAGACTATACACAAATATTACCCGCGACTATTCGTCTTGTGTAGTTTTGTATTGTTTATACTATACTTTTCGCTCCCAAAAGCTGCACGGACGGGCCCCGGTTTAAAAATGTTACTCTCCAAGCAGAGGTTAGGCTCCGGCTGTTTTTTCAATGTTTTTTAGTCGTTTTTGTTACTTGCTTTGTCGGAGCCTAACCTCTGCTTGGAGAGTATGAAAATGTGACATAGGCCTTACCTGCTGGAGGCGGCACGGCGTCCAAACAGGTGAACACACAGCCGTTAAAACAGCATCTTCTCTCCGCGCCGCACGTCGAGTCGGACACGCACTTGGTCTGCTGACACACCCGCCTCCGGAGCTTGTTCACTGTCAGCGGCGGCGGACAGCGGTACTCGTCCCCGCCCACTTCCAGCGGTTCTCCCCGGCCATCTCCCGTCACCTTCCTCGTCGGCCCGTCTACGGCCTTCCGATGGCTCTCTGGGGCGGGGAAGCGGTCGTCGTCTGGGTAGAAGGCTTTCCGATTGAGCAGTCTGTGTCTCTGGGACTCTGGCTCCACACGGAGGAAGGCTCGGTTAGGTTTAACCCTTCTATGCTGAGGACGGCCAGTGTGCGGATGGGACTCTTGGCTGTGCGTTGGTCTATGCTCTTCACGGGGTCTGACCTGCAATCAACGATATAAAAAGGTTAAACCGTTGATAATGCGTGAGCCTTGTTTAGTAGCCTTACGTTCACTACCTTTCTTCGGTGTCATATCTAGGTTCAGATCATAACACGGGTTCTGTTTAATAAAGAAAGCCTTAAAGATATGCATATTCTACAGCAAAATGTTTTCATCCCTGTGATACCAACAATCATATACCAGTAATTTATTAGTCTGGTAACATCTCGCAGCAGTCTTCTGACCCCTCTCATCTCCCATTTACATTTTAATCCCTCTTAACGTTTTAATATGTGTTCATCACATCTCAACGAGCCACTGACGACGCGACGATCACATCGTTGCCCAAGTTCATGTATGAAACATGTTATCATCCGCCTTTCCTAAGCGAACAACTAGTCTCTATTATGCAGACTCCACAGAACGAATGAGCAAGGCCCCGTGGGTTCTGAAAGGGACTTCTATGGTCTTCTATAGAGAAAAATAAGACGGCGAAACACAAGTCTGGGGGAAACGAGCGACCCGAAAAAAAAGGCCCAGCACGTGGTCGTCGCCACGTCTCCTCGGCGATAGAGAAGGGACGTGGAACTGCCATGCTCCATTTAAACTTGACTTTCAGCCCATTGTTGGCGTGCTGACAGGTGGCAAGTGATGAATCTGTCTTGGCACCCATACACGAAGTTGTAAAGGGTTTTCCATGGTATTTCTGGCTCTATTCTTCAAAGTCTGGCCCCATTCTTCTAAGTCTTTGAACACAGCCAATGTACTACTTGAAGGTGGCACCCCCGGTGAAATTTAGATGTTAGCCGCCTCAAAGACCCAGACATTATGGACGTAGGTGGGAAGCGATTTAAGGTGGTATCTCACTGCACCTGGAGCACCGGTGCGGCACTGCGGGGTTCGTTCACTGTGGCACTGTTTTTTTTCGACGATTTTTATTAACTGAATGGGTATGACTAGGTGACCTCTAAATTCAGCAACCAAAATCCACCTCGGATTTTAAGTTCTATAAACGTTGATATTGCGCAAAGCGTAAAAGTATGACATAGAAGACAACAAAGTACACAAAAATTACGAAAATTCGTTCTTTATTTCTAAAATTCGTTGAGTCATCTACGAACCCCGCAGTACCGCATCGGTGCCCCAAGTGCAGGGAGATACCACCTTAAATCGCTTCCCACCTACGTCCATAATGTCTGGGTCTTTGAGGCGGCTAACATCTAAATTCCACCGGGGGATGTGAAGCCTGTCTTTGACCTGGAGGTGTCAGCCTTTCGTCAAGACAAGACTTCGAGTATGGCTCACTTACGCACTAATGGGAGGAGAGGCCTGCTTCCCTCCCAAGTGGTAGAAAAGACATCAAACGGGAAGTGTCGAGGTCAATTCTCGCTGCCCTCTTGTCACATACTTACAGTATACACAAACTTGAACCCCTCAAATGTCGGTGTCTTTGAGGAAAAACGATGCCCTGTGAAGAAACGTTCACGGATGAAAGTAGTTCACGTGTGTTTCTCACAATTAAGGGACAGACTCCTGGCTTTGTCAGCTGCCCCCTTGTCTGTAATGTTTGATGCTTTGATAGCTAAGGGTAGCTGCTGTTGAGGCGAGGAGAAAGGCGAGGAAAGCCCGGCAACAAAGGACGTTGAATCTGTAGACTTTCCATCCTCCAGACAGAAGGAGTGGCTGTCCATCAGTGTTTAAGCATCGGCACCGGTGTTCTACATTCCTCTCCAGTCCATGTGTGACGTCCCTGACCTGGTACCACAATGTTCTGCGCAAGATTGATCACTAGAACGCCGCCCTGGAGGACTTCTGAAGCATACATTACAGGGGACGTCCATATTTCACCCGTTATTTGTGTGATAGAAAAGCCAGACAAGTACCACTTTCTGTAGGGGGACATGTAGAGAGCCTTGCGAGATGTCTTTATGGATGATTTCTATTCATGGTCCCCCTTCAGACGTGTCAGATCCAACCCATTTTTCCAGTACCTGTGGGGCCTGGTAGAGGCTAGAACACAGCCACAGTCGTTGAAAACACTCATGATAAACATTTTGAATAGGGTCTCCAAAGAACAATTCTATGGAGAAGATAAGATACCAAACCCTTAAGTTCTTCTGCAATACCAAAGAAAGCCACTGAGGGGGATCCAATCCAACCATATGCCAAATTGAATGACAGTCCGTCCAGAGCTTTTTTAGGTATGCTGTCCAATTGTTATATAAACAAGTTATAACCTTACAAACAAAAATACATATAGCGTTACGTACAAACGATACCAAAAACCAAAAACATAACCTTTTTGGCGAAGGTAATAGGTAGTAGAAATCGGCCAAATTAGACAGAAAACACGCAAGCTGTACTCCTTGGCCATTTATCTCCTCTGGCGTGTTTTCTGTCTTATTTGACCAATTTCTACTATTTGTCGAGCGACCTGTGGAGCCTGGTGGTAGAGGCTAGCTGTGTTCTTCAATTCCCAGCAGCTAGAACACAGCCTGATCCTAATGATAGTCCCACCAGAGCAGTGACTCCTCGAGGCCTGTTACGGTGCACTTTGATGAAATCGTAAAGAGAGCTGTACTTGAACTGTGGAATTTGGTGAAATCGTAAAATACGGCTTAAGAAGCAACTGTTTCCCACGAAGTAACAGAATGACAAATAAAGTGGACAGATGTCATGCCAGTGGCAAGGCTTTCACTTCACCGACGTTTTAAAACTTTGGGGGACGCCAGGGGACATTTCGTTATTGGTGGTTATGGGGTCGACACGACAGCGAAGGACTTCACCTTGCATAAGTCGCCAAGGGTTGTCTGGTACTCAAAGGTGCTATTAACATACCAGAAACATACCAATTTCTATATTTTCTTTAGTGTGCCGAGGCGTCTGATAGAGACAAAGTTTCAGTCCATCCCTTCTAACTCCCACCCTTGAGTACCACTAAAAAAGCACATCTTCTGTAGGGCTAGTTTACCTCACGGAACGAAAAAGGATCACCTCCGATTGAGGTACTTTATATTGTACTACTCTCCAAGAAAAGGATAGGTTATACTCATTGTGGATTATTATGTTACTGGTATCTGCTAATAAATGGAAAATAGGTTGAAAAGAAACTGATATTCATGGTAGAGTCGGAACTAAACACATGCAGTTTAGCCCACACTACAAACACCAGTACTTCACTGAGGTTTGTGTCCTACGGACTCTTGTTGCTGTCTGCTACCTCCCCGATAAATCGCCCCTACCCCCCACTCCCCCTTCGGCCTGTCACTCGGCAGTCCGCGAAAGTAAATGTCAGCGAACAAAGACGTTCCACCTACACAAGCAGCGTCTTGAACAGAAGGCCGGGCGGATAAAGGACCGGTCTTGTCCGCTCCTCTGGGACGACAGAGGCACTCCTGACGGGTTGCCATGGCAACGGGGATTAATGGTCGACGGAAATGACCCGGTGAACGAGGTGATCGTCTGGTCGCCCAGGTGCTTCTCTTTTCGGGCCAAAAAATTCTATCAGGTCCGACAGTTGACCTGGATACGTGGTAGATTGTACGTGTTTTTTTCTTCTAGTTGAAGCCCAAAGTCTAGGATGGTGGCGGACTGGTCTAGAAAAGCCATTGCCACTAAAAGAATCTTTCGATAACCAGAATGCTTGAACTAGAGCTTCCAAATAGCTTGGTGGATGCGAATCCATTAAAGGCAACGGTACGTAACATCAAAGCAAAAAGAATGTCACCAGCGCAAGCCGCCTAGCCTGGGTATCATCCTCCGTAGTAACCGCTGGCTCACGACTTTCGCTTGCTAAACCACGTTGATTGTAATGATGTTGTTGCCATTTTCAGTAAATACAAAAATGTGCTTCTCGTCTTATGGACGATTAAACCTACTTAAAGTACTAAATTGCCTGGGCATTGGGGAAGTGTTAATTTCTATGATAAGCAACAGATACATCTGTGGCTAAAGTGACAGTAGAGGTCAATTTTCCTCTATGTTTAGTTCAGGTGTTAGGTCGAAACTTCGTGTCCAGAAGACAACACTGATTAGCAATAAGCCAGCCCCCCCCCCCCCCCCCCCCCCCCATGGTCGTCAGCCCCGCTTCTTACCTGCCCTCTGCCCTGTGAAAGCTTTATTTGCGACCCAAAACTGGCAACGTGACAATTCTAGATAACCCTTCATTCAAAGATAGTGTCGTTTTAGCCTGTCTTGACCTCAGAAAGGACGTAAGTTATTTAACATAGAGACCACATTTTTCGACAGGCTATGGACGACAGGTTGAAATTTTTACCCGTTCAGTAGAGTAGACCATATGTTCATTTACTGAAAAAATAAATCTTGTCATTCCATTCCTAACAATCCAAAATGAAGGATTTATAAAGATTAGAACTTGAGTATGTACCAAAGGACGTCACAACAATGTGGCTCTACGTCTTGACGGTTGTTTTGGCTGAGGGCCATAAAAATTTAATTACACTTCCACAAATCTAAAATAAACTGGCAATAAAAAATCAAACTAGGGGGCACAAACGTACATCAATTTGTCCTGAAATAAAATCTATCTGCCACTTAAAAATATTAAAAACCCTAGCATGTCTCGGACAAATGATGAAAAAACTGGACGTTCTGCTGCAGTACCAAGGCACAGGCCGAAAACATTTCTAGGGAGTAACGTTACAATCTTACCAAATCCGTTTGACAGACGATGTGGCCACTAGGCCCACATCCTAATATTTACCAGATTAACTGTCTGTACTAGATAAGCCCATTTGTCCATATTCATTAGAACGTAATAGAGAGGTGGCGTGGTCAAAAAGCATTACTTATACGTGGATCACGGTGGAGGAGAATGTACATGTACAAGTCCGCTGATGCGTGCGCGTTGCTACTTATAACCGTTATGGTTGCATGCCAATACAAATACAGGTAGTTCTGAATATTACAAGATCTCACAATAGGCAATGACAAGGCCCAGTACGTACGTGCACACAGCGACAGAGGAAATATCAAGTTTCTCAATGAAGGGACGTTGATTGTTTGAAGCAAATATCTCAAAACGGCACGGGAACACACGGGAACGACTCTTTGTTAATTACGTTTAACATGTCTATCTGTTCTCCTGATTTATAATGCCATGTCAGAATTGTAATTGTTTGTTTCCCCATTTGTCTGTTGTTAAGGACGAGGTGTGCCCTCGAAGCCAGGGTCCCCTTCACACCCACTCAGGACTCCCGCCGTGTTTGTCTTCGGTCTAGGTCAGGGCAGACGACATTTGTGAGGGGCGCACCTGAGGGAACGCGATGACGTAATGCCATGTAGGTTGTCCAGGAATCGTGACTGGCGGTGAAAGCTGGGGTTTCTGTGACACGGTGTTTGACATCTTATTTGTCAGCCTGCAGGGTGGTTCCAAGCTAGCTCGATCGAGTGAGTGAGTGAGTGAGTGAGTGAGTGAGTGAGTGAGTGAGTGAGTGAGTGAGTGAGTGAGTGAGTGAGTGAGTGAGGAGTGAGTGAGTGAGTGAGTGAGTGAGTGTGTCTCGTGAATGAGTAAGTGAATGAGTAAGTGTATTCTTCAAGTAGATGTGGTTAGAAGCTATAGCGTTTTTTACTCTGATGTTTTCTTACTCTTCGCCTGTCTAAAACAAAACATACCAGAAAACCATTTACTGGTCTTTACTGTCAGTACACGTTATGATTTTCTTCCCAACATCGACTTGGAGATGATGAAAGTGCCCATCTGATGGTTCAAAACGGAACCTCGCCTTTTACACTTGGCCATGTGTAATGATGTGCACCAGCAGAACGCATATTTATGTGATGTTATCTAGACATTAAGTCGTTAATAACGTCGTCTCCCCAGACTGAAATACAGTGTTGAGCGAAGGCTGCCCCGTATTTTCGCCCGTCAATACGACCCACGGTGACATGAATGTGTAGGAGGCGTGCCCCCAGCGTGGTTGGAATGGCACCACAACTATATATAACCGCACGGCGGTGTATCGAGGATGGTAGTCTCCACGCAGACACGTCAGCTGGGTGAAAAAGAGAAGAATTTGGCCAAATAGGGACAAATAATTTGCCATGGGATTTTAGTCTTTTGCAGTTTTTTGCAAGTTTTACCTTGCGCCCTCCAGAATTTTTACTATTCTGATTAAGGGGTCGGCCTAGGTCTCTTCTTTTAAACTCATCTTGTGTGTTGATTTTAAATGTGTTGCGTTAATAGAATAAAGATGATGTCAATCCGCCGACCGGTCAGTTCACTCCTCCAATCCTACTTGACTACTCCACTACTACTCCTAACTTGGCCGAAGTCCCCTTTATCTATTCGGCCAGGCCGGAGTCTAATAGAGACTAAAAGGATAACGTGTCCAGCTGGCAGGGTATATAACAACACAGTCCACATTTCAGGGGCACAAGAAAGCTACAAAGTTCTCAATTCTCGTACAATTCTTACGTTCTCATGCTCTACGCTTGAATATGCTTGTCATCTCATCATAATTTTTTAACTGAATGTTGCGGTAAAGGTTATAGTGGCAATGCTCAACAATTGCGGATGAAGTGAACTACTGCCATATCTAGCCTGGTAGTTTGTATAATGATCTATGATCATCTATGATTTACAGATAAGAATAGTATGGGCGAGATGTACTAATTTTAGGCCATTTCACTCATGACACTCATGGCAAACGTTCAAAACATCCTCCGCTATTTTCCAAACATGTTGAATCCCAAATACCTACTGATAACGCCCTGCTTACGTATTACATTTTCGACTGAACGCAATCACAGCTTTGGGAGGCAAGTCTCTAATGGTTTAGATGACTTAGATTAGCTTCCTTTTTGTTTTGCCTTGCGGGACAGATAACCCAACGACCCTTGTAAAATGATGGAAGAGTGTTTTAAATAGGAGGCACATGGTGACATAGTCACGTCAAGCACTGCTAAATATTAGCTCAAGGAAGGTAAACCTAACCGGCTATTCACACAGATGTCACAGATTGGGACGTGCAAATCTTACTTTAGTGTTGTTTCGTGCTTCTTGCAAGTCTGTTGTACTAATGGTCACTAATGCCTGCCCCTATCTTTACCACAGGAGGGAATTAAGGAATGGGGGATGGATTGCGAACGTCATTCGATCTGGATAGAGGAAACACATTCTTAGCGCCTTCCTTGTGATCTTCCTTACAGATAAAACTAAAAGTCTTTTATGTCAAGTGGATCTCTAATCCTAAAACGTCTCTAAGTGGACCTTGTACCGAGTGGTCTGCAAGTTAAGGAAGTGGTGCCACAAAAACGTTTTTAAAGAAACAATTGTCATCATACACTCGGGACAATGTTGAGAGGTCAGCATGTATTGAATGATATCTCCACTCGAAATCTGCGAGATTTGTTTGTTTTCGCGTGTTAAGAGATCAGTACTCCTTTAGGAGAAGGACAAATTGGTGAGCAGTGTCGTCTGTCATCCTGTCAAACAACACCCACCGATGTCAAACGGGTGAGAAAGAACAACAACAGGCAGAGACCAGGCCCATGTTTGTGTGTTTGTGTGTAAGATTCAAGCAGATGTAGGGTGCGGTTCGTCTCTGTACGACTGTTGAGATCTGTAGACGTTACGATTTCGACACTAGTGTAGTGCGACTGTTGAAAAAAGTACATCCAGCTATAGCTATAAAGACGTACATCAAGTAGCCCAAAGTTAGCAAACATTCATTTCGACGAAAATCGAAATACTTTGCTTGGCTTCGGTTCACCTTGTTCTGAATCGTTGTTAATAAACCCTTTCCCTACAGAAAACTCTAATCTACTAGGCCTGCTATCCAGCCGTATCATAGCTCCCGAGTCTCTTCTGTCCTCTCCGTAAATCCGTAATAGACGGAAATACAGTATGCCCAAGATGTTAGGCGATCAGACTTAGAGTCAAATTTCTACTATTTCCCGGCACCAAACCTAGTATTGAGTCTGGAGAGACTAGAACAATCCCAACTGTCCACAGTTTGTGGCCGGATATTGACCCAAACGGTGGTGTTTGTACTGAGAAGGGCGCCTCTCTAATTTGTCTCCATTGGACTTCATTACCGCGTACTGAGCCTCATGATGGGGTCACGTTGGGTGATTGACATTTTATTGTGACCACAAAATATATGGTTACTGTTGTCCTGCATATGGTTGTCCTGTGGGTTGTACCTAATCTGGTCCTTTAATATTCTGCGTTTTACCCTGCCCATTCTGCTATTAGCATCGGTCAGTTTCTGCCAGCCTGTCTTTTTTTATTAATAGCCAGTCTTTTGAGTTTTATATGACCTTATATGCCGCCAGAGGAGCGATGTAACCTAACCCAAACCACGTAAAAATTAACCGGGGTGCGTTAATGAACTGGGCGGGAGGGTTACACTCCCAGCACCGTGGAGATAGCAGTGAGTTCCCTATGGTAAGGTTACCAGACTACATTTTGACTTTCGCAGCAGTTCCGCTGTAGATATTTTAGTGGATATTAATATGCTAGCAATATAAACGGGGAGTCTGCGGAGAGTATGTAAGCGTAGGGGTTAATTACTTACTAGTAGAGCAGAGCTATCCATTGAATATGACGGTGCCTGACTTGAGCTTGACCGGTAATGACAGACGCATATGGACATATGATATGCTATACTATCGTCCTGTGTCCGTGCTTCAGTTTGGAAATCGGCTTACCCATGATAACTATTCTCAGTCATCTGTGTCATAATTTGTAGTTATCATGTCTCATCTGTACAGTTGTCACTGCACGAAAACCCTGTGCCCACCCAATCCCCAAGTCATAACACCGACAGGTGCATTAAAACGTTACCTCTTTCCTAGCCTGGCTGTCCGGCCTTCTCCTGTGTTGTGCAGAAACCGTGGACATGACCATGAGAAATCCAAGCAAGAACAGAACAACTCTGTGGGTAGGGAAGACCATCCTCTGGCCCCGGGGCCGCAGAGTCTGCATTACTGCGGGCATCCCTGAAGGAATTCGCGGACACGGACACTCCAAAGTACTTAAGATAAGGCGCTAAAGTTGGAGTGTTTCGCTGACGGTGGGTCGAGCCGGCCAACATGACCCAGTTCCTAGGAGCCCGTAGAGCGGCGGATAGTACAGACGAACAGCCGGCTCCGCGTGCCTGTGGTCCGGTCTGCTTGTCCGGCTATCCGTCCCGCTTGTTGGCGACTCGTGCCGTTTTAATCCCGGCGGACGTCCGCGGTAAGACAGTCGGTAAGTCTCCGCGGTTCGGCCGCCCGTCACGGCCAGTCTCCCGTGCCGTGTCCTCTCCAATAAGCTCACCCGGCCAGGCTTCTGTGTCATGTGAGCTACTCAAACACGTGTCCGCTATTTGCCTGGGTGTTCCTCGCGCGTCCAGATACGGGACCGCAGAACTTCGACCTCTTTACCATAGCGACGAAACAAGCGGGACAAAATTATCCCTTTACGGTACTGATAGACGAGAAAGGGTTAAGCCAGGCGCCTTTTTTAATCAACGGCTCGTGCGTCAAACGACAAGTCGAAACTTCTGTGGGCGCTAAAGTTGGCTCGCTTTATCTGACCCGCTTGCCATGAGACAAGAGTCATTATGAGCATACATTCGCCCATTTTCTGGCAGCCGATTCTTTCAACAGAGGGGGCCAGGCTGAACAAGTTCTTTCCGTGAACTATGTGGCTCCATGTCTTACTAAAGAATGACTGTGGGCCGCGAAAGTGGGTAGTTCGCTAGTTCGGAGTTGTAATGTATGTTGTTATTATCATAATCATTTCTTTTTTAAGGCAAAAGGAGGTCTTGAAGTACGGGGAAGTACCTATCCTATTGTATTTCATCACAGAAATAACACTCGCGTGGTTTGAAATACCATTCTATGTGTACGCAATGATTTATGGAAAGGCATCCTGAAATAAAGAATATGAGGCTCCTATACAACTGTTACGTGCACGAACTTTTAAGGGCCAAAAAGCGCTGACTAGCAGTTCTAAATATTATTGCAGTAATTCTTGCAGTTAGGCGTTCCTAAGGCAACGTCATTTCGTATAAAAAGTGATATACAGATGAATATAGGGTGGGTGGGTGGTCGTGTGCTACCTGGTTCCCTCGCGCGATGCCTAACTATAGCAGTGCGGTAGTGAGGGTTGCAATTTTAATGAAGTTTATTTGCAAGTTCTTGCCCGAGGGCTAATTGCAACATGAAACATACAGAAAATATAATAAACATGTATAAAATGAAATACTTTGGTATAGATAACAATGGTGACAAGTGTAAACGAGTGACTATTCTATCAATGATATGGACTGCTGAGAGCTACAATCTACGTATTTTGGGTTTGACTTCTTTTCTGGAAGCAGTGGAAGACGAAGTGTCCCACTTTTTCTATGATGCGTGGGTTATGTGACGTTAACAGCGTTATAGTTTTGTTTTCGTCGGTAAGCGTTTGGAAATTTTTGTGGAATTTGCATGCCTCTTCAAATAACTCATTTCTTTCCTGATCGTTAGAGAGGCAGTTAGAAATAAAATGTATTTCGTCTTCCACCGGTTTTGCCATACAATGGTTACAGGTTCTTTCGCCCACAGGTAGCTTTTTGTACCACCCTCTCTCAATTTCAAGGGGGTGGGCGCTAATTCTAAGTTTGCACATTGCCGATCTGGCCTCGAATTTATCTAGTAACGTTAAATAAGTTTATTGAGGTAAAAATATTAGTATTTTGAGAATATCTTTCACAACCTTCCAACAATTTTGTCGTACGTTTGTTAAGGTGTGAAGTACCTGTACCACTATCCGAAAGATCTCATTGCATAATGGTGAAAAGTGTAGAAACTATACATGAGCTTCCTGTTAGAGCTACATGATTATTGACCTTGTACTAACGCTAATGAATACACACACTCACAGACACCAAAAACATATTCATACACACAAACTTATGCCCTCAAAAAGAACATGGCTGTGTAAAATATACAATAATTTAGCCTTGCCATTCAAGAAAAGAGAACACAAAAAATAGTATGCAAGCTTTTGTAGTTTATGAAAAGTTCCTGTATAAAACAATACTTACAAGGAACACAAACAGATGTACCAATGCAGCAAAGTAAGCCAAAATATGTGGTGAAAATCATACAATTTCATACCAATTAATAGCACCTTCGTGGCAAAGATTGGTCAAGATAGGCTTTAATTCATACCTATCATAATTGTATTTCATAAAATAAGTCACATATGGCATAATGGAATCAATACCTAGAATTTCCTACAGTAAAACATTGTCATAGGTGGAACAGTATGGTCTATGGTCGCATATTGACTGCTAAAAAAACAGGGACCTGACAAAAGTTTAGGTCCCATTGCAAAAAAACAATACAAATGTTTGGATGACTT
Source organism: Branchiostoma floridae x Branchiostoma belcheri (assembly GCA_019207045.1). NCBI lineage: Eukaryota > Metazoa > Chordata > Leptocardii > Amphioxiformes > Branchiostomatidae > Branchiostoma > Branchiostoma floridae x Branchiostoma belcheri. Next base: position 15,972,785 of record CM033032.1, on the reverse strand, counting down.
CAGCAAATACAAATATACATCTAGACATATCACCTGACCCAAACTCACTGTACATCATATCAACTAAATCAATCCAGGAGAAAGGCCACATAACATGTATCAGTCAGCTGAGTTGACAAAGACTCTGGACATGTTCCTTTTTTAGAGGCCAAACTCTAAAAGTATACAGGAGTTGGGCAGGGTCAAAATATGGTCACAAAAGTTGGTCACAGAATTTCACAATGCTACAGCATGGTATTTCATTAGGAGATTAAGTAGCAAATATGATATCAGATAATGAACACCATGCTTCTAGTTTCTGTATCGGTCATATGACTCATATCATTACTATAGGGGTTCCTATTTTTGTTAGTACTGATGACAATATTTGATGATATTGCTTATCAATAAGTTTACATACAGTGAACCCAGTATACGTAGCCACAAAAACCTGACTGACCTGTAACCTTTTTGGCAACACCAAAGGGGCACAGCCTTTATCTCATTTCACCTTTTACCTCATAATGAGGTCGTACCACTATGTTGACGGGGGGAGCCTATGGCCACATCTGCCTCAAGTATAACGTACACAAGGACTCAAAAATGCAGCACAAACATTCATGTTCCCATCCAGTCAAAAACACCATATGATAATTTACATTACAAATATCTTTACAATATACAATTAATTACCATTGCACAAAATGAAAGTTGAACTCCAGCTCTTAAAACGTCCACAGCGGAAGTGTACCGAAACATGAGCCTATGCCTGCTACCCTGTGCGATGCAGCAATTAAACATGGAAGTGTTGATAAGAAGAATCCTACTTCATACATTGCCTGGGTCTTCCCTAACTACATGCATATACAGCTCAGGCCCAATCTACACACAGTTTTACCGATATCTGTGGAGATGTCGGGAGGGATCTAGAACGTAGGGGGCCGGACACCCATGGCGCTTGCAGTCATAAACATATAGCGCGATTTTCCAAATGGCGTTATATGCTAATGAGCCTTCCCGAAGTCAGGAAGCATCTACACGCGCGCGAAGCTGTCGGGGTCCCCTGCTTAGCTATCAGTAAGGTATCGTACGAATGGTCCGCACCTTTCGGGAGAAATTTTCCTGACATTGTAATGGCGATATAGTAGTTCCATCTACACGATGAAAAAAAGCTGTCGGCGAGAGGTTGTAGGCTCGCCGATATCAGGAAAAACTGTGTGTAGATCGTGTCTCAATCACAAAGGAACTTTATCATAAGCAAGCAAGCGATTCAATCATGGAAGATAACTTGTCAAGTTACTAGGCTTAACTATTGTCATGTTTTTTTTAACTATCTTTAGAGCCTAACATCTCTGACTGTTTGTTTGTTTTGCAATACAGTCAAACCTTTACAAGTGACCAACTACCTAAGGACCACCTGGCCAATACGATCACATTTTACTTTGATGGTCCCTTAGTTTTCTTCCTTTGACACAAAGTACAATGTACATGTATTAGGAAACATGTCTACAGCAACCACCTGTCCACATAGACCAGGTTTTATTGGTCCCTGAGTGGTCTTCTTAGGGAGGTTTGCTTGTATCTGGTTAAGGCTTGTACAGAATATGACTGTTTAATACATTCACATGAGAAAGTCAACTAATTTTTCATACATGGAACATGAAAGAGTTTCCACAAGGTTTCCATGATTTGTCTTTAGCTTCAAAATGCTACAAGAACAATTTGCATAGAGACATATCATGTTAAAATAGACTGTGTTACATTCCTTAGCACTTGAACCATATTGTTGTTCAGGTTTGACAAAAGAGAATTTCAATGTACTGTGTAGGCAGAATTTTGTAGTTCTTGAATGCTAAGGTCACTTGGCTTAGAAGAAATACTGTTGTGAACAAGAATTACCTATGGAAGCAATAGCAAGAACAATACTCACATGCACATGAAGCAACCAACAAGAACATTTTCTTGAAAACTCGCAAATAACTGAATGACAAGTCCAACTACAAGTTTCTCAAAATACATGAAATCTGTAGTGACCTTTGAATGGTATAAGTTGACCTGTGAAGTCTTGAGTTGTAGCGAGAAGTAATAGTATGTAAAATGCGGCTTTACAAGGTGTCAAACATAATTACGTACAATGTATATGCACACATATGTGGAGATTTCTCCTATACTGTAATGTTCCGATCAATGTACAATGTATTTTTACAATCACCATGCATTTCGTGGGATGACCATTGTGATAGAATTCCAAGATTTCGATAGTCTGTGGCACTATTGAGACAAAGTTCAAACACATAAACTGCAAGTGGGATATGAACCCAATGACATATGTAGCAGTTGGTCGTGTCATTCTCATGAGTTTAGACAATTGAAATGATGCTACCATTGTTTCCATACCTGTACATGTAAATGTATTTGTTGAGTTACCCTACCATTCCATTAGATACCTAATTTGCATATTTTTTGTGTGAATTATCTATTCTACAATTACCTCTTGATCTTATCTAATATGACTCCACTGTGACTGTCATTCGAACATATTCTATTAATGCTAGTTCATGTTTATCTATGGGGTAACCTATATCCTTTGTTTTCAAACACAAGACATATACCAGGGATATCAAGTTGACAGATGGTGGTTTTAACTTGCAATATCTTCAATATTTGTAAATTTGAAACCATCATTCGTCAACTTGATATCCCTGAATACCACTTTTAAAAACAACGGACAACGGTTATCCCATGGATAAAGGTAACCCCGTGGATAACGCTAAACTACCATACCCATAGGGCAGCCCTCCATCACAACTCAACACTTTGACTTCTTACAGTGCTTTTACATGTGCTCCTGTAGGTTTTTATACGTTTCCTCTAAATCAGGAGAGAGTCCCTCTGCCTTAGTCTGTAAAACAGGCCAAGAGAGTAATATGACAAGTTGAAATTGAAAGTCATTATTTTCTCGCTTTTGTTCCTGTCTGGTGAAGCTGTACTTCAGCACTGACTTTTGAAGAAACAGCAACAACACTGTAGAGGTCTTTATTTTATGTCATTGTTCTGCAATGAGTAACAGAGTCATCTTCGCTTTCCATGGTTCTAGAAAATACATGGACTGCTACACTTCACAGACAAATAATAATCAAGTTCCTAGATACATGAAATGTTTCATGCATCTTTTAATTCAATTCCATTACCTGGCCATACAGAGCTGGAAGTATGTTATTAGATGGTTTGATGTTCAATAACATTAGAAAGGTATGTATTGGATGCAAATGTCTATATTCACTGAATGATACAATTGTTATCAAATATGATAAAAAAATGTTGTATACTGTATGTCGTATGCACTTTAATGTCACAAGACAAGCTGGTCATGAGCAGACTAGATTCAAGCTTAAAATTGGTCTCATTTGATGAGTCCTGGTTTGTCAAACTGAAGTAAAATGTTCATTTAAACCCTCTTTACTAAACCTCTTCTTATACTCTTACCAAGTCCCCCTTTTCTCATTGGATGAGAGAGTGTACTGCACACCACAGACATGTATAAAACACCACAATAAACCAATCGTCTACCCTGTTTGATCTTCTCTATCTTTGTAAGAACTTGTCATCTTCCCTGTCATTGGACAAGAGACCATGCTGCAGCTAATCAGGATGAAGAAGACAAAGAGCTAATTAAAAGCAATCTTTGTAAGAACTTGTCATCTTTGCTGTCATTGGACAAGAGAGTATGCTGCAGCCTATCAGGATGAAGAAGACAAAGAACTGAAGCAATCTTTGTAAAACCTTGTCATCTTCACTGTCATTGGAGAAGACAGGATGCTGCAGCCAATCATAATGAAGAAGACAAAGAACTGAAGCAATCTTTGTAAAAACTTGTCATCTTCCCTGCCATTGGACAAGAGAGTATGCTGCAGCCAATCATGATGAAGAAGACAAAGAACTGAACCAATCATCTGCTCTGTTTGATGCCATGGAACATCCAGTCGACCTTGGTGGAGTAGGACCGGCTGTAGGCTTCATTGAAGCAGCTGGAGAAGTACTGGAGAGCTTCCGTGTCAGTCATCTCCACGGCCAGGGTCTTGCGGAGGTACTCGATGTCGTCGAAGGACTGGAGCTCGGGGATTCCCGTGGAGAGCATCATGGTGAAGAGCACGATGAAGAGGTTGGCGTGTTTGCGGAGATAGAGATACGCCCGACCGCACAGCTCTTGGAAACTGGAAACAGAGATAGTTGATAAGTCAATGAAGTTTAGACATACCCAAGGCTCGAAATACTGGGTGCATGTGCACCCAAAATTGGAGCTGTGCACCCAATTATTTTCTGTGGGTGCACACTAATTTGTTCACAGAGGCATCTACATGTATGGATAAACGACAACTCATGACATGATAAGAAAACAATACCAGGTGTGGCTGGTGATAGGAATAAGAGTTGTACTTTAACTTAAGATGTTACCTTTTGAACTCTTTGCTCTTCTGGTAGTCTCCTCCCCTTGCTATGACCTTGAGGAAGTCTTCAGTCAGCACGAAGGGCACTCGTTCCCTCTTGTACCCAAACTTCTTCTTAAAGTGGCCCAGGAAGTGACCGAAGTCAATGTGGAAAATCTGTAAGGAGTGACATTTTGGGATTAACAAGAATAAGTGTACCGGCAGACAGACAGACTGACCAGTTCCACCATAATGTTCCACTATAAGCAAAAGTGAACAAATACATTTGTATAATAATTTCTTTACAAGAGCAATACATGGCAAAGAAGGCTAAGAATCATTCAAAGAAAAGTTGGAAGGAAGACAGCAAGAGTTAAAATCCAATATTCAGTGGCTTTAAAGTTTTATTAGAAGACTTACATGTATCTGTATCTATACATATAGCCCTTTGGCTTAACATACCAGGCATGGCAGCAACTGGTTACATCTAACAGTCACATCTAACTGTGAGCTATGGTATCAAGTTAGGATACTCCAACAGTACTTGGTGGCAACAAGTTCCATTCTACAATAGTTCTAGGAAAAAAGCATATTCTTGAACAGCTCAATTCTACGTTGAATACTCTGGTAGTTGAAGGCATGACCTACCTGTCCCTCCTCATTCACCATAATGTTGTCGTTGTGACGATCTCCGATTCCCAGGATAAAAGTGGCCACGCAGTAGCCTGCACAGGACAGCGTAAAGGCCTCAATGGCTCGGTCATACCTGGACAAGGACATCAATGTAAGTTAATGGGACTAAAACCAGCTCACGAAAATGGCGCAAATCCTGAACAACACTATGCATTACGCCTTGTACTTTCTTCACCATGCTCTTTTACACTTTCACAGCACATACATAGGCACATGCACACACTTCCAAATGCTTTCGGACAACACATACATGTATATTGTCTAAATCTACATATACCAGTGATCTATCTTTTAACAAAAAGAGATAACATTGCTCAAAGATCAAAAAATGCTTCAAAACAGAAAGTAACATCTGTTTCCATGTAATGTTTTCTAACATATATTGGGTATGGTAAAACCACCACACTAAAACAATAGAATATCTTTAAGACCTTCCCAAGAATGTCTTGTCCACCTAGATATCTGAAGTGCGCATTTCTATGTTCTGGGATTACTGATGCTGCATCAGTAGATCTCTTTAGATTCACCATTTTTCCAATTTGGCAGTCTTAGCCGGGATAAACAAGTCCACTAGCCCTATTGTCCAGGGCAAGTGAAAGTGCTGTTCGGGCAAGTACATGTCCTACCCCACTTGTCCGATCGGGCAAGTAAGATTTTTCCATTGATTTAAGTGCAATTTTGATATACTTGTTACTTTTTACAGTCATGACATCAAGCAATTGTCTACAGAGAATTCCATTGCTGGAAGTGAAAATGCATACTAGTAACAGTGACATTTGAATTTTGGGCAAGTGAAAAATTGGTTCGGGCAAGTACATTTTTTATGTGCTTGCCCGATAGGACAAGTGGATTTTAGAAAACTTGTTCAACCCTGCTTAGTATACCCAGCAGAATCATAAGAGTTGATTGACCTTAACCTGGAAGGGAGGACTCTGCATAGAACTCTCCAGTACATGGGACCCTGCTTTGCATCACAAAGGACAATAACTTTTCCTATAGTGTTGTCTCACCATAGGGAACTATGCAAACATGGTTTACATTGAGTCACGTTTGCATATGATCCTTAGGAGTTAGTGGTCCAAGCAGTTTTTCTAGTTAGCTGTACTTGCATTGTGACACTTAAGAGTGACGAATGTCACTTGCAATGTCCAGAAGTAAATCCCTGTTTTTTATCCAGTTGTAGAGATTGAATTGTATTTGACAATAAGAGTTAATGTTAGGTCTGACCTGTCCCCCTTGTTCTTGGACTTGATCCACTCGTGTAGAGAGTCGCTGCGGAGCTGCAGCGTGCCCGTGATCCCGCTCATCCTCTGGATCTGCATCACGGTCTTGGCGTTCCTCACCACCTCGATCATTCCCACGCAGTTTCCCGCGGACAGGCACTGGTACGGCAGCATTCTGTGGGACAGGAAAGGTTCAGATACACATATGTGAATAAAGTTTGTGGTGTACATTCAACCATAATCCCTTCACTATGACCAAAGTCAACACCCTACATTATGTATTTCAACAGGCACTGGTACGGCAGCATTCTGTAGGACAGAAAAGGTTCATATACATATGTGAAGACAATGGCGTACATTCAACCATAATCCCTTCACTATGATCCTACATACTGTATTTCTACAGGCACTGGTACGGCAGCATTCTGTAGGACAGAAAAGGTTCATACACATACATGTATGTGAAGACAATGGTGTACATTCAACCATAATCCCTTCACTATGACCAAAGTCAACACCCTACATCATGTATTTCAACAGGCACTGGTACGGCAGCATTCTGTAGGACAGAAAAGGTTCATTCACATATGTGAATAAAGTTTAACTTTACGTCGATAAAGGTTGGACATCCAGGTAATAAGATACGCCAAAAAGCAGTCACTCAAGCAACTGGATATGATTTTGGAAACAGTCAGATGTTTCAGACAACCATCAGATTGGTTTAACTTTGCAATAGTGTACATTTAGCAAGTCAACATCCTACATTTTGTATTTCAACAACATTGAAAACATCACATGGAAAGTCTGGATATGTAAGAATCAAATAAACTACTATTACATACTTAGTTCTACAGTGTGTAAAACTCTGAATACAATACACTCAATGCCTATCGCTTAGCTTTAGTTAATAGAACTGCCTTTTTTTTTGTATATAGCAGAAGCCACCATTTTCTTAAGTCCCTTGAGTGGAGACATAGATTCTATGTCTTGTGTTTGAGATCCCACCTGAGATCCAGCCCTTCCGTCTGCCATATGTTGTCCATGATCCGGATCATCTGTATTGTCAGCATGTCCTGACGAAGATCTAAACAGAAACAGAAACATTTAGGAAAAATCAGATCATATCTAAAAGTCAGGATTCTAGCTTTACGTTAGTTTTACTTCGTCGTTACACTTACTGTGTCCCACCTACTAGTACCCTTCTGGGCTATCCTCAAAGTTACAACACACATGTACATGTAGTAAATGACTCCCAATAGAGGGCAGTCAATGCAACATTCAACAAAGAGATATTCATCAATAGTATAGGCAGCATCGAAAAACACTATTCATTTTATCTACTCAAAAGTTTGGCTGAAAGTATACATGATACAGCCAGGGCTGCCCATCTAGTCAGAGGCTACATTGTACAATTACAAGTTTCAATCAGAGGACTATCTATCTGTTTCACTATCAAATATTCCCACAACTGTTCAAGCATAGGAGTATCAACTTGAGAGGCACATCTTACCATCTCCATTCTTGAAGATGATCATCTGGTTGAGGAAGTAGAGGTCAGCCATGGGGTCAGGGTTCTCCCAGTTGAGCCACAAGGGGCGCTTGGCTGACTTCATCACTTTACACTCCTTAATACTGGATGTTGGAGGGAAATACATGTAAGTATGATATAATCAGTGTAGCGATTGTAAGGATGGAAATTGGGGAATCACTAGTGTCCGAGAACTGGATCCACCTCAGTTGTTGCTGTTCAGGGGGTGTTGACTTCATGTGTGGCTGCTCATTATATATACTTTACATACTATTAGATAAAACAGCAATAACAGACAGTTAAAATGTATGTTCCAATGCAGATTTCAATATTGTACCAATAATGCAATACTCTACTGAAAAAAAAAAAACAGTTTCATCAGCTTTGTTGGTCTGCTAATGCAGCAATCCAAACGAGTTATGAATGCATCTTCAGGCTAAGGATAAAGTAAGAACATTTCTTTAAAGATCTGAATCCATGATTAGTTGTAAGGATTTGTCACAACTACAAGGTAGGGCCATTTTGGCTGCCTGTAAGTCCTATAGTATTCCATTAGGCATTGGATATGGGCTTTGGCAGTGCTTTGAACTATGTTAATAGTCTAGATTTGTTATCATGTCTAATGGTGTACTCACAGCAGTTTTCCCAGCAGATGAGATGGGTTGAGCGGACAGGGAAAGTTCTGCAGGGCTTCTAGATAATCCTCCTGGTTAATCTTCTCTCCGAGGAACTTTAATCTCTCCTGGAGGCGAACAGTAAGACATTCGATATTGCAATCATTCAAAAGACTTCAAGTTTTCAAAAACTCACTGGCCCAACTGGACAAGTACAGGGTCATTTCCACGTGCTTGTACCAACTTTTCACTGGTCCGAAATTCAAATAACATTTCAAACGCAAATCCAGACCTTATTTTCGTTTTCTGTTCCTTTTTTAAAGAAGCACCTTATCTTAAAGCAGATGTAAGGATCTGGCTCCGACATGTACATGTAAGTGTTTTACACCTGTACTTCAACATTGGCACTCATTGGTGTTGCTTTTAACAGTTTGCCTGATCCTGAGAGAATGAGCCAGACCCTTAAGGTGGTATGTCACTGCACTTGGGGCACCGGTGTGGTACTGCGGGGTTTGAAAGATTACTCAACGAATTTTCTTTCGTTTTGTGTATTTTGTTGTCTTCTAAGTCATACAATAATCAGCAAAAACCACACAACAGTGCCACAGTGAACAAACCCCGCAGTGCCGCACTGGTGCCCCAAGTGCAGTGAGACACCACCTTTATATGTACATCTGCCAGAGAAAAATGAACTTCCTCCAGCCTAACACAGTTCTCACCCTTTGTGTTGTGTCTTTCTTTTCTCTCTCCCTCTCCTGTAGTGTTTCTGTCAGCATGGTGAGTTTCTCCTGCGCCTCCACCTGTCGTACCAGGGACTTCAGGTATGCTCCACACGCCCGGCAGTACGCCTCCAACAGCAGGCCAAACCGGATACGGACATTTTTGTTGGACATCTCAGCCCTACAGAAACAAGAAGTCAGTATTGGATATTTTAGGATTCCTAAAGTGTGTATTTATATACTCAGCCTGGTAGTTCGTGTAGATTGCCCTTCTTCCATCAGTGAATTGAACAATGTAGATGTCTTCCTAGAATACTTCATTAAGTTATTTCTACCATGAAGATTTATACTGTAATGTCAGCCCTTTAGCGTTGGCTTGACAGTCCTTTACGAAAATGACAGTCTCTGCCACATAGGGTACATCTATAAGCTGATTCAGGTCTGTTGCAGAGTTTTTTTTGTCAGGATCTGCTTTTCTTCTGCCATGCAGTTGTAAATCTCTTACAGATTAGGTGTTTTCTAATCAAATAATCAAGGGACACTTTTATCATATACACAGGCTGTGTTCTTACTTGAGGTGCCAGAAGAAGAAGTGGCCAATCCTCTGGTTGAGAAGAGAACGTTCCAACAGTACTCTGGCTAGTGGGTTGTCCAGGTATGGCTCATATTTCAGAACCTGGGGAGGAGAAAGTGGTGAACAAATTGTACATGCGCAATCAATTGCATCAGCTGAACTTTCAAGTTTAGTCTATATACCCTATAAAAGCGAAAGTGAAAGATCTCGAACAGATTAAGCTCACAGTAGAGCTAATCTTCCACACATAACATTTAAGACAGACGCAGGGCTCGAAATTCATTTTTGGGCTTAGGTGCACTGGTGCACCCAGCTTAAAACATTGGGTGCACCAAAAAAATTTTGGGTGCACCACTTAAATTTAAGTAGAATGTCAGAAAAAACTAATTTCAAAACTTAGTTACATGCTATCAAATTCTTAAACAAGTACCATGAAAGACATTTTTATTATCTTTCTAACACTGAGATGTCAAGAATATGATGTATACTAGTATACTTTGATATCGTTACATACATAAACCCAAGAAAATATTTGGGTCTGCACCCACAGAAAATAATTGGGTGCACAGGTCCAATTTTGGGTGCACCTGGGTGCACATGCACCCACTATTTTGAGCCCTGCAGACGACATACACAATTTCAGTGTACCAGGGATATCCCTCTTGCTCTTTTAGCCAAGTACAATGAACAGTAAAGCTACAATGTAAATGTACAGTCCTAAGAATTGCAACAATTCCCAGTGGTGTAAATGTTAACCAAGTGCCAACAGTCCCAAACTCTTGGACCAAAGGCAAGGTCATTAATACCATGCTATACAATCGTGCAAACAGAAGACTGGCATCCCCACCTGTACAAGTTGCAGCAGGTACTGTGAGAGTTGGTCGTCCGTCATGGTCTTCCTCAGACAGTCCACCGCGAAGTTTCGCACCTTGAGGTCGGCGTACGTGCAGTCTAAAAGCTCCAGCGCAGTCTCTGGAGACACCTGTGGCCAGTTCTCCAGTAACATGTACATCTGGAAAAAGCATGATAAAGAAAGTTCAACAATCACATTTCAGTTCTTACTGATGGTGTTCCACACAGTTGCATAGAAAGTCAAGCTGAAAACAGTTTTCAGCACTAATCACCTGAGTAAGCATTCTAATGTCCTTGTTCTTTTGGTTCCAACAGCCAAAATTTTCTTGACTTGTTGTTTTAAGAGATATCATTATTCATTAATTCAGAACATAACAGTGACCAATGATAATGTAGTGGTTATTAGCGCTACAGCGTAGTTGATAAAGATTTTTCTTACCTGTGAGACATCTTCTCTGCTGCTCCACTTACAAGACTGCAACAGTCTTGGGAGGGAGTCTTGAATTTCTTGACATCTTTTTCTGCAACAGTATACAAAGATTTTTATTGTAACATTTTTCCACACTCAATTGAGATTTCGATGTCAAACATGGGACCACCATTTAATATCCTATCTGAGGAATGTAGCTAGCTAGCCAAAGCTAGGCTATCCAGGATACTAGACCCTGATCTCCAAAACATATACATGTGTATTGTTCACATACTCAGGGGTGCTTGCTGTAGAGTTTCCTTGGTGGTATGTTGGCCTTAGAGCCAGGGAGTTAGGTTGTATAGGCCTTGGAAACAGTCTGGCATCCAGGCTAAAGCTAGGTACTCATGTTCACTCAAGTAAAGTACCCCCAGTAAAAGTGAGGAAATAGGTGTTAAGTGACTTTCTCAAGGTCACAACATTAGGACAGGATTGGGGTCTGTCAGAAATTTGAAACCAGAACATTTAGATTCTCAGTCAACAATCAACAATCCTGACCACAAGGCCACCTAGCCCACTTAACCATGTTGGTTCAGTCTCACCTCATCTTCCACACCAGGTCCTTCTCCTGTTCTGAGAAGTCTGACAGGGGGTCTTTCCTCAGGATCTCATTCAGCTGCTCCAGCTCACTGTCTCCGTTCTCAGCATACGAGTTACTCGCTCCGTGCAGCTGATGGGGAAATCACAGGTACACACAATGTAAATACATGGGCATTTGTATACAATAAATGAAGGGATACAGTAGGAGCCAGTTGCAATGTAATTGCACTATTTTTGTGTTAAATTACAGAAAGTTTATTGCAAGTTCTTGCCTGAGGGCTAATTGCAAGTGACAAAAAGTGACAGAAAAACAGTGGTATACAGTAGTAAATGAATAACTAATTTCAAATGAATTAAACAAATAAAAGAAACTTAACTATTGGGTTCGACTTCTTTTTCGGAGACAGTAGAAGACAAAGGATCCCACCTTTTTGGTAACGTGTGGGTTTTGTGATGTTAAGAGGAGGGCAGTTTTCTTTTTGTCTGTAAATGTGGGGAGATAAGGGTGGACTTTGGCGGCCTCTTTAAAAAGCTCCTTTTTTTCTTGATCATAGAAAGGACAGTTTGAAATAAAATGGGGTTCCTTAAGGAGAAGATATTTGCAGTGGATTTAAGTTCTTGGCAGCCAGTCAGAAACCACACAGCAACTCGGATCCTACAGACAGACATAGCAGTCCCTTTGGGCTGTGCAGTGCTTTCTGATCATCAATTGTCAGTGTCACTGATCTAACCGTATCTACCCTTTGGATAGTCTGTGTAACACAAACTCCGCTGTCCAAGGCTGTAACTGGCCCCTCCCAGCAGGGGCCGGTGGATGTTTGGCGGGCTGCTATAAGCGAGATTTAATCAGACTACCCTTTGGATATGTAGTACAGTACAGTGTACTTTACTACCTGTCCAAGCATAGGTAGGACACTGCGCTGGACTGACCCATAGTCATTGAGGTGGCACAGTACACTGTAGCATACAGTAGCGTACAAACTGGGTAACTATGAATTATTGCACACACCAGGCAACGTTCTGCACAAAATACGCAAGCAAATTATGGTGCAATTAAACTGCATCTACTGTACTAATGTTCCAACATTACCTAAGGCAAGTAGAGAGGAAAGTGTGGAGAGGGGGAAGTGTAAAGTGCCTTAGCCAGGATTGCCAGAAATTGAACTTACGACCTCTTGATCTCATGTCCACTAGCCTACAAAATGTACAAAAATGTACATGTGCCTGTAGCCACCAACACTTAAGGGCACATGTACATGTGTAAATTTCATCAACCATTTCACTACATACCGGTAAAACAGACAGAACCCTGCTGGTGATGCCGTTAAAGAAATAAACTTGTTTTATCTCTGAGATGACCTTCCCTTGTGTCACTGATAGCGGAGACACTTTGATGAGCACATTTGATCTTTTCTTGCTGCGTATTGATCTGTTTATCACTTCAGAGTCACATTGATCAGTTTGTTTCATCTTCAGATGTGCAGCATTGATTTGCACACTGCTTTAATGATTCAACAATTCCCATAAAATTTGCAAAGCTTGAAAGAAATTGTGACTTTGTACATGTAAGGGCACAAAGCCGCAACAACTGATATTAAAAATGGACTAAAAGCGTAACTTCATTGCTAAATTAGTCATACTAAGTTTACGAGAATACATTTTTGTCAATTTCATGCAGTGAAATCTTTGCCTTTAGTCTTTACAACAAGCAAATTTCTACCCAGCGGACAGGTCCTGGAGAAAGCCTTGGTATTGCAGTAAACTGGAACAAACTTGAAAGTTTTGTGACGATGTACCATGTTTTTACTATTCTTTCACTACACATCAATTTGCATCTAATAAATATCTATCTCTGAAGGTACATGCGAATATGCTGCTAAACCTTGGGAACCTGGAAAACCACAAACATAGCTCAAAACTATATGATGCACATGCAGTGCTAAAGATTTCCATGTCTATGTTCTTCTTTCAGCATACTACAAAGCAGGCTTTTAGTAAAGGATTACAGATTTCGGTCTGAAATGTAATGTCGCTCTTGGATGTCCAGAGCTACTTACACTCAAAGATTTTCATGCTGTATATAGCCTTGGGGCAATCCTACAAAAAAGACTCAGATCTAATGGATTTCTTATCGTTGTTCGGCTTCTAAATAGCTAGCTGCATTCAGAATCAGAACCTTGGTATTTGAAGTTCCTGCGATGGAGCTTTCTGATTTAAAAAGGAGGCCATGATTTACGAACATCCTGTGTACAAACGTGGGAATACTGACATTGGAAATACATCATAAAGCAATGCTTTAAACATATATGAGTCCAATACTTTATACATAAATGTAGCTACTGGGCCTTATCATCAATATCACAAAATAGCCTTAAAGATGAAGAAAAGGAAGAAAGCTTTCTTGATAAAAAGTAGATGTTTCTATTTTCATATTCAGCATAGACTCTCCAGACAAAGTTTGGAATTTCACTTTTCCCTTTTTGACAAGTGCTCAATATTTTCAAAATAAAAGGAATAATTTTTCCTGCAGGGATTTCTGTATAAAGAATTTATTCTGCAGGATTTTCTTGCTGAAATTCCTTGAAAATGAATGTTTTCAACATGGATATCCAAAAGCGTTATTACTATCATCCATAGTTTATGTAAAGATATTTCACTTACAAGGTAAATACTTTTATTCATATGGATGATATTAGCAAAAAATATCAAATGGGAAAAGTTGAATTCCAAACTTAAACGTAACCTTCATTCAGCAGATCTACAAAAACTTCTTGGTACAAAAACTTATTGATTACTCGCTATTGTTTGTAATGGATAGATTTTTTACTTCAAGATTCATGTTTGTATGCCTAGAAGTCTTGCCCTGAAAACCACACAATATAAATGGCATGATTTTAACACAAAACACAAAATCAGTGCAAAGGTACCCCCATTACCAGATTTACAAAATCCAATACTTTGAAATATAAAGAAACAGGTGACTGCACTTGGTTAAACATGTAACACATAACCATGACCACATCCACCCCAGCCTAGAAACATGTTATCGCTACATCAACCATCTCGGCCTGACTGCTCAGTATAGTATCATTCATGCATTTCTCAAAGCAGGCACCCTACATGTAAAAGAGTACTGGCCTAAAAAGTAAACAGCTGCATGAATGTGTGTTATGGGGTGAAATATTCCCTTTTAGCCAGCCCAACTGACATAATACATCAGAGTAGGTAAAGCTTGTTTGTAACTGAAGAAATTAGCAAATAATTTTCAGAAGGTGTACTGCGCTGGGTTTTGAGTGACCATATGCTACAATCGGGAATGTGCCTCTTGCGAGGAGTGACTAATTGCAGTTTGTAATTGCCATAAGCAGGAACTGTATGGAAAATGGGCATGGCAATTCTTTTTTACACGAGGTAGGGTAAATGTGCTCGACATAGAACAAATAATACATTTTCTGTAGGTTCATTAGGCATGTGCTCATGCAAGACATTTATTTCTACAATGCCCAAAATGTAATGAAAAAAAAAATGAGATCATACTTTCAAGCTATGACAGCCTGTCTACACAGATATACAGATATGTACAATGACAGACTCAAATCTGCCCTCCTGTACACATATCACACAACTCGTAACTTTCAGTCGCAGAGTTGATGCATGTTTGATGCACTCTGAAGCTGTAGAGTTCATGCATGCTCTTTTGACACTTTACGTACATTGGCAGACTGATGTGTTTAAAAATTTGCATTTTCCTACATGTTGAACTATCTTCCCCTTGTACGCAGACTTACGTTACTTGCTGAGCTGGTGGTCCCTCGGAGAATGTTTCCCTCAGAGTTGACGTTAGCGATCCACTTTGCATACTCCTCTATCTGCTGGTCATCTGGGTACTTCACCACATGGGCAAATCTGTCAAACTCCAGGTCCAGACAAGGTGTATCCTTCAAACAGAAAAGGGTATCAACAAAAATGTTAACGTCTACCAACATACAGGTAATTTCGTCAGGTAATGTATAATCCCTACCCTGAAGAAAGTATGTCTAAAGAAAAATCCCCAACAAAAATTCCCACGATATAATGCACTTCCATTTTAAAATGTGCATACATTGTGCCCTGCTGTCTCTCAAACACAATGTTTTTCAAAGTGGTGTAGTTCATAACTGGTGTCTTTGCTGTCTTTACCTTTTAATAATTTGTACGAGGCCTAGGACCTTGTTTCTTCCTTTTTGGCCAACTTTACCAGCAACAATGGGAAAGGATACTGGACTAGGTATTCTTGATAGCAAATGTCAGTGAAGAAAAAAAGTGGTGCTATGAGACCTCAAGAAAAGAAATTTGTCTTTTTGACTAAGAAAGGAGGATGATATAATAAGGCGAGATGGTTTATAAAAGGACTAGTTCAAGTAATTCTTAAGTCAGGCAAATCCAGTAGTAAACCATGCGATACCTTCTGCCCCTATACCCTAAATGACTTGTTAAGTGCATCTATTTAACCCCCAGTGAAAAAATGCTTCTGAGTTTCATGGATCATCAATGCATGATGTGACCCCCATCCTGATTCGTCCGTCAGCTCGGACCTACCTTGCTGGGATTTGACCCGGTGGAGCCAATAGGATTCAGCAGGTCATCCATGCCGTGGGGTACGGACCACATGTTGAGCTGGTACTTGCCGTTCTGCAGGTTACCTTGGTAGTCAAACAGGTTGATGTTCCCCCAGGCAAGACAGCAGTGGTCCTACAGGGGTACAGAAAGTTATGTTGATATTTTTCCTGTTTTTCATAAACAGATGAATACATGTACACACACAGTATACAACAAGGAGCCTAAGAAGCAACACCACTGACAGTTATAGTAAAAACTTATACCGGTAGTATACAAATACCCAGAACTACATGTATTTGTAAGTAACATAATGTACATGTATCATGATATACACATGTATCTGGCAAACAAAGGTATACTCAACAATGTCAGGTAGTCCTTTGCGTGACAAATAGATTTTCCTGACAGACAAACATGTAACATCAACTCTCATGATTCCACTGGATGCTATGATGCTGTCACATAGAAAAAATACAAGAATCAAAGTGTTCTATGGAGATGTACCAAGGCAGCACAGGTACCCCTGATGTATATACATTTCAGATATTTAAGTGTTCAAGACAATGATCTTGAGTAGGCCTACAGAAACATGAACATTGTATATAATAATGTTTTCTTTGCTATATGGCGATATATGCAGTATTTTTGGCACCCAGCGGAGTTATGAAAGTTGATGTTACTTGATACAGATTTTGCTTTGGATACTTGGAAACCCTTGGCTCCACAGTAAGTAACAACAACTGACTACTCTGTGGTCCTACACAACAGTACTGGCTACATGTCTACTCTAGTGTCGCAATGGTGGCCCATGGCACAACACATCACAGCTACATGTACTAAACATGTCGCATGCTCGTGTCATACCTCAATGATTTTCTTTCCCTTTTGTTCCTGTTGAGGCCGCGACAGACACAGAAAGACAGAGACATAGAGAACCATTGGTGTTGTGAGACATGGAAAACGACTGTTTCCATGCATATTGTAAGTCCAACAGACTTTCTATTATGACAAAACATGAAGTTCCATGGTAGTACATGTAAACTGTGAATCATACAAAACATGACGTCCAAGTAGTGAAACTTCTGGAATCCTTTTCTGTGTGAGGCTACACCTATGATTTTGTACATGTAGCTGAGTTCGGCTGTCTGAAACATCCTGAGTAACTATACAATATACATCATCATCATATACATACTATCAGGAAAACTATTTCAAACTGATAATGAAATCCTATTTCATATTCTCGCACAGTCTAAATGTTTAAGAGATGTAAAACTATCTCCCTCTAATATGCTACAATGTATAGGCTACTACATACCCAAAACACATGAAATGTACTATATACATGTATAGTAGCAGGAAGAAGAAAAGTCATAGGGTCATTTAACACATCTTAGAGAAATGCAATGGCCTACTGGGTAGAGTGTTCATCTTGCATTACCAAAGACTAAAAAAATTAGCACATACACTAGTGCCTTCTCTCTCTTCATTATTTAAGCACATGTATATGAATGAGACAGGTTATGGGCAGGTTTGGACATGGTTTCTAAGACACTTGTCCTAACAGGCAGCTACATAAAAAAATTCACTTGCCTGAACCAACTTCTCACTTGCCCAAAATCTTAACACATTTTTACATTGTATCTTCACTTATTATTATTCTTTTTGGACAAATTTTAACTGCCTGGTAGAACATGCACTTGCCCAATCGGCACTTTCACTTTGCCTGGTATCCAGCCGTATTACCCTCCCGAGTCTCTTCTGTCCTCTCTGCAAGTATTTGCTATAATATGGCCAAATACCAAGCTACAAATACTACAGTCAAACCTGTATAAGAAGACCACTCAAGGGACCCAGCAAAAGTGGTCTTCATACATAGGTGGTCTTTATATAGAAAACAACAAGACAAGTCAGAACATCGATAATTTATGCATGGAACGCATTTGTCTTTCTTATTATTTACAAGATAACACCAACCTCCTTGATAACACGATGTTATATAATGCTAAAATTACGTATACTTATGTTATTCTTCGTATTAAAAAGTATTATATTTGTAATGATATTTATAATAGATATATTATAAGAATAATTTGAAAAAAGAAAAACGGTGGTAATTCGTCCGGCTTTTTGCAGCGTGCCGTGCCGGGGCTGGCATAATTTTTTCTCTTCTTCTTCAAGTTCTTCTCATACCGCGGCCCTAATGTGACAACAAATATTCTGTAACTGAGGTATCACGCAGCTGCACGCCGGCACATCGACGAACATTTCTACCCAAAACGTAATCGCTATGATCAGAAATTGTTGCAGGCTTCTTCTTTGCGGGAGTTTTGTTTTTGTGTGACATGAAAAATGCGACATTATTTTCGGGGTATATTTTGGAAACCCACGCTAACTCTCAGCACACTTTACGGCTGCATCGAAACCCAAAATTACGCTTGAGACACCATAAATTCACATATTAACACATGTTTCCACGAAAAGTTCTTTGGATTATGCATTTTCAACTAGGATGGTGCTACGTAATCGTGGAAAAATTTTCCATTATAGCGTTTTTAAAACGTAAGTCTTTGAAACAAGATGGCGTCGAGCTGGCAGCAAAGTTCCCATGATGCACCCCTCCAACCAATCAGAGCGCGAGATCGCCGGGGATTCCCCGGCATTATACATGCAGTTGTTGTTGTTTTGGTGGTTTCAACCAATCAGAGGAGCGTATTTCCGACCTGCAGACGCCGCGATTCAGAACCGCGCTGTGCAAAATACGTATTTCTCGGGAAGAACAGCGAGTCAGATGTTTTATTATGACAGAAAATGCGTTTTTTTTTTGTTTATCTTCGAAAAGCCTGGTGAAACTAAACGCTTTCATGTCATCTGCTCCCTGGATATAATGGCATTTTAGCCTGAGATTCTCATCACGAAGCCACCGAAAATTTGTAGAGTGAAGTGCCGATCCAGAAGTAATGAGAATGGGAGGGGGCATAATTTGTGGTAATTACGCTCATTTTTCGCCGTGAACATTAAAGTAGCTTGACAAAATCACATGCCGCGGTCGTTTTGGCAGTGTTTAGGTAACGTGCGGTCGCCTTTAGTGGTGGTCGTGGTCCCGTTGGACAGTGGTCGTCATATACAGAAATGTTAATGCTTACGTCTATGGGAAAATTCAAGGGACCGCTTTTCGGCGGTCGTAGTGGACAGTGGGTCGTTATGCACAGGTGGTCGGTAGACCAGGTTTGACTGTATAAGCGAAGAGGACAAAAGAGACTTGGGAGCTATAATACGGCTGGATATACCAGGCTAACTTTCACTTGCCTGAGACAATCAGACTAGTACTGGACTTGTCCAACCTTGATAGGAGTTGGACACATTTCACTACTAGTTTCAACTTCTCCACAGCACATATTTACCTCCTTCTTCCCTTTCTTCCTGTTGACAGAGCAGATGGACAGGCAGAGTCGCGCCGACCGTGGGATGTCCGGGATCATGATCTCGTACTCCAGCCACTCGGTCCACAGCGGGTTTGAACACTGGACGCGGTTTGTGTTCACGGGAGTACAGAGCGGCTCTCCTCCATGGTACACTCCTGATCTTACATAGATCTGAGAGGAAAAAGGAGAGGATTTAATTCAAAATTCATCTCTTGGAGAATAGTTATCACAGCCTTTTCCCTTAACGATAAGAATTTGTTGTAAGTGAGCTTAAGTGTATATGTCAGTTATAACAAGTAGATGGGAGAAAATTCAATTCAATTTTAGTGATAATCAAGTAACAATGTACAATGTTAAGAGCATGTCCACTGAGACTTGAGACTCTATTTGAAAATCCATTAGTGACGTGCCCTAGGGCACTGAATTGTGTTGACTTCACACAAACATCAACAATATGCAATGCAAAATAAAATCAAACTAAGTTAACAGGGAACAACGGATGCTAAACCGGATAGTGAGAGTGAGTGAGTTAACTGAAAACTTAACATTTGTACTAGGATAACACACCCAAACTCTCTCCATACAGGATTTCTCTTGAACTCCAAAACCAGATAAAAGTAATACTGTACACCTTATATGTAGGGTGTTTTTAGGATACATGTATGTCATATGTTTTTTAAACACTATCATAATCATAAAGATCTCTCCTTAATCTAATTTAATGTCTGACTGATATCATATAAGTTTGAGTTGAAACTGTACATTCTATTTCACTCCACCATGAAAATCAATTTTACAAAAGATATTCAGAAAAACCCATAAAAATTGTTTTCCCTAACCAGAAACCTCTGAAGCAAACTACACACAGCTTTGTTCCTCTAGGAATCGATACTGACAAGATACTCATCAAATAAACCCAGGAACTAATAATACAAAAACATGATTACACAGAATTACCCCAGGCAAGAACATTCAGCCGTAAAACATGCCACACAACGACTAACCACAAGAGCTAATCACCAATCAGGAGATTACTGGAAACTCAATATCACAGATAATTAAAATAGATTAATGACAGAAGGACGTCTTGTATTCCCCAGATTTGGAAGTGATCTTGAAGAAACAACACATTCTATAATTACAATGACTGATGAACAAGATTACTAGAGCCTGCCCTGGGCCATTTTAATTATACTGTTTCTCAGTAGACAAATCATCGAGCAGACGGGAAGATGCTAGTGTAACTGGCTGAGGAGAATTTTTGCACACACAGATGTACAAATGTAGTACATTGTATTAACGGGTGCATACACATTGTTGTTCACCATGTAGTGCCTAGTGGCCCATAAGGTCACCAAGGTTCCTTGCTGTTTCAGTAGCAAGGTATATTTTTACAGGGAGGGTTGAAAGCACTTCCTACTTAAAAAGCTTCATCGAACACAGGACCTCCATTTACATGTATATCCCATCCAAAGGACAGGTGCAGCCCCAACCGAGATGCCCTTCCCAGGATTTGAACCAGGGTCTACCAGTTACCAATTAATTGATACCAGAAGCACAACTGTAAGCTTAAGCCTGGACATTTGTACAAAATAAAACTGTGAATGTTTTTTCATCCGACCATGTCAGGGATGTAATATTTCTCTGCTGTGTTGTGTCAATCCTACTTGAGCCGCTGAAACTAGACTTAGATGCAAATTTGTAATAATGAGTACTTCACACTATGCTGTAAATCTTGTGGCTTTCACAGTAATGTTATCTTTTTTTTTTTTACAGTCACCTCTCTGCTACAAATTCCTGACACAGTAAATACATAAAATGTATGTCTTTCTTAAATGGCTACTGTACTAATTTTTAACTAAAAATTTAAAAAAATGTTTCCTTATACCGCGACATAAAACCACTGCAAAAGTAAATGAATCCACAATGACTGTCATTAATTAAAACAGAATTGAAGATGAAAGATTCATAATATTAGAAAGCATCATATTACACTCTTTTATATGTTTCTAGCAGAATCATAGCACAAAACATGTTTATTCAGACCCTACGCATGATCAAACTGTATCTAGAACTCTTTTTTCCCACACTTCTGTAGTTCGGTTCACTGTAGCAGAAACTGCATCAGAACCATAACATCAACAATTCAGTGTGCCTGAATCATGACAGTACTTTACTTGATGCGCGCTCCAGGGTCCTTCTATTCTTATCTTTTTCCAAAAAACATCGCAGGGCACTACCATCACCATTCATCTTGCTCTTATCCTTCAAGAGTGGCTCAAAAAAGCTCTGCCTTTCTTTTGGTTATTTCTGACCAAAGCTTATTCCGTAGGGGCGGTAAATATAGATAGTGCGCCGCGCGGCTCCCGTTCCGAGATTGCGTAGCTCACGTCGGCCCGACTACGACCGCACTAGCGGTCCCATCCAATTTGTCTTCTCGGTAATCAGAACAGATCTCCGCTGATCCACCTGTTGGGTGGAGTATCGGGGGACTCGGGCCCAATAATGTAACCCGATGTATAGAATATCCCCCCATCCACCACCTTGTGATAGATGGCCCACCCTGGCTGGGGAGGTCTCCCTGGACCATTATCCTGACAGGACATGGAAAATTATTCCACTTCCGTGTTACCCCAAGAGGGTGTTACATGACGCCGTAAAGTGGCACCGGTTGGAGCACTGTGCCCGGATATATACACTATAACACGCGGGCCGGATGACGTTTCACTCACTGTGAATCGATGTTGTAGATCATTACCTGATGGAGAATAGATGAACTTAAGTAGAGGCGAAGGACAGGCGAGAAACTGTATTTCATTTTACTCTGCTTTAGAGATTTGTCTGTCTTTAGAAAGTTGTAATGATCAGGCTCCTTAAAGGATACAAGTTTTCAATTACATGTAATGCCATGACCAATGACATTAGTATATCATTACTTCCAATACAATCATTTCCTACATATTACTGTACCTCACCGACATACATTCACCTAAGACATAGACCACTAACATATTTGTCTAACACTTTTCATTACCAGAGTTTTATCTACAAGAAATAGCTACATTAATTTTCTTTTACTTTGCTCGAGTCCAAGTACATTTGCATGCAATATAAAAACATTAGATAAACGAGTCTCTGAAAGCATGTTGCACATTGCACACACGTGTAGCTTCTAATCTCAATCTACGTCATCCCAAATCACTCCCTCTAGATAAATCATGTTTCTATTCAAATCAAATAAAACTGGCAAACACAGTGTAATCGCCATCGTGTCAGCCAAATGTACGTCAATGGTTGGTGACTATGTAATTCTTCTTGCATGCCTACAACATAACAAAAATGCAAATTGCCAACTAATGGTTATAAAAACGAGAGGATCACAAGCACAATGGTACATGTATGGTCAGTTATTTCAATTGACACTAATCACACTTGAAAGGACTAGAAAGGGATTATCACTGTTTGTATATTGTTCCCCTATTATAAGGTTTGTTCCAGTGACCAAAACAGTAGCAGGGTGCTTTCTTTCATCTTCCAAAAAGTATAAAGTAATGGCATGGAAAATAAGCTGATTATCTTAACCAAACTATTCTTCAGCAATTATAGAGTAGCAGCTGATTTTTAACAGGTATTAATTTTACAACTGTTTGTTTTTGCAATTACTCACAAAAGTTTTTATTTTAATAGTTGCAGACAAAAATTACACAATTTTGAATTATACATAAACAATGTACCTAGCTATAACCGACACTGGCAAAATGTCAAATCTGCAGAAATTCATTTGAGATTTGTCATTTCTCTGATAGATGAGGTACAATGTACCTAGTCATATCTGACACTGGAAAAATTTCAAATTAATTTTAAAATCTTTTTGAGATATCATTATTACTCCGACAGAAGAGGTCTATTTCTCCCAGATGAGGTCAGAGGACCATACGTGGAGACTGTTGTGATGAGAAACAGGAGCTGTCCTTGGATTGGCCCACAGGCTTGGTAGTACTGTACATCTCGCAGCTCACGCCTGACACTCAGGCACACTCACATGTACACGGAAACTCTATCCTACCGACGCCACTCTAGACCCTGCGGAAAGGTGTAAACTCCTTCCCGAGTGTGAGAGGATTTGTATCTGCCACCTTCAAGACATCGGGGGCAAGCCTCAAATGGACTCTTAATCCTGCCTTCTTCCTGGGGGAAAAACAAGACTTAATGCCTTCCAAGTGGTCACTTGATCTTCAGATGTAAGCGGCGGTCGGACGGTGCTTTTACATTGCTCAAGGTGGAATCACAGAGGATGGTCCAAGAACGGAGGTGAGGTAATTCTAGTAATTCTACATCTTGTTATTTATTTCCCATGCATCATTTCCATATCATAAAATATAGCTCTCTCTTTTTCCCAAACCTATCGATCAAGTACTAAATCTTACTGAAAAACAAAGTTAAGGCTTTCTCACAGATCTTTTCAGGAGAGCTGATACAATTATTAACTGTTTGTGCTATTTTCTTTCAGTAAGCTCAGTTTCAAGTCTAATTTGATATTTGATATGAAGAACGGGGATTCAATGATTGTGCTGACATGTGCAGATGGAATGGCAAAATGAATCTTTCTTCTTTACCTCAATGCTGTTGGAAAATGAGGTATATTAACATTATACGTATGTACATGTACACACCCCGACATGTACATAAATAACACTGTGTAATGTATAAAGTATATCTGAATGTAGTGACGGAGTCATCATCATCCGGCAGCACGGCCTACAATAATCAGCATACATCTGTAGCGGATGTATTAGGTCATGGATATATGGCCGTGTACTACAAGCTTGTTATCCGACGGCATGATTTACAACTCCCGTCAAAGCCAAGGTTGTGCTAGGTCGGTAGTCGGCTCGTGTTGCGCTTGGCGAGTAAATTTTCGTCATAACCAAGAGTGAGGTCACCACACCACACATGTACATTGTGGGAAAATAGTTATTGGAAGTTGTAAAGCGTGATAGCTAGAAATAAATTCAAAATGAATGTCCGTTGGATTTTGCTCTCAGAGAACTAGAAATTATGTCAGGAATAATACATCATGTATATCCAGCAATGTTTGCTGCGGAAACATTTCAAATGGCAGTCTAATTTAATTTCCCTTTTTTGCTGATATTTTTGATAAGAGTTTGTCACACTTCATTATCTAGTGCAATGTTTCAGTTTCAGTATATTGTAATGCATTACTACAACAGAATGCATTTACTACATACTTCAGCATTAAACATCTCAATGCTTATACAACTCTATACAAACTGTACAATTGACTAAAGGCATCAAAACATTACCATGTAAATCTCTCATGTAATTATGCAAATTGCAGGTACGTGTACTGAAATATTTTCTTCTCATTGGCTTATATTAAAACAAATTACACAAAAACTGTTGAAAACTGCATCAGACGATTCATTTGCTTCGAGCCTGTGATATACATTTTCCAGGACCTTTGAGACACTTAAATGAAATTGCGTATTACTAACAAATTTAAAAGGTTAGTGTAAATAATTTTGCTAGACCTTGTAACAGTATGTATGATAATGATTAATCAGTCAAAAACATTCATCAAGACAAGAGATATGGCTTTGGAGAAGCTGTAGAACTTTGTGTCAAACAAAGTTATGCTTGAATAGAATAGACAAAATGCTAGAAAGTTATCTCAAGTTTCAACAAGAGCTGAATATTTTGTGTCAATAAGAAAGTAATACTACTGCATGTTTACACATGTAAGCATCTGTAAAGCCTTGCATGTCTCAAATCTCCTGCACGTGCAAAATTGCTTATACTGAGCTTTAAAATGACGAACGGAACAATAAGCTTTGATATGTATCTAAAAAATTGTCTACCATGACAATTTGACATACACATTATTACTTCTATAGCCCGTAGTAATCTTTAGGGATTATAGTGAGGTCCCTAGGAATATTGGTGCCACCATTGGCATCAAACAATATTTCTTTTATCAGATAATGTGCAACTATTGGCCTCTAGTTATATGGTTTAGTTCTCAAGGCAAATTGTATCGATTCCCTGGTCATTGACCGTATTTTATCTCTTCCGTGTTTGCTTATGATTTGATCTATCATGTCATAACGATTTTCAAAATTTGTATAAAGATTTGTACAACACGTATCAGACTTGTGCTAATAAAAGATTTGTACCGTGCTAGTCATACTGACTATCAAATCATAACATGTAACATTATGTATCAGAAGTGGATGTCTTCCTTGTCATTAGACTGTACTGTACTGGTTGACTTTCTTACCATCGTTGTATGGCCAAAACACTCGGAAACATTCTCAGGTTTGTTAAACAAAATCTGCCAATAAAAGAGCTCAGGCTGTTTTGATCAACCAGACATTGCTTGTACATGTATTTAAGTGCCTCTGGCTTATTGTATTGATGTTGTTCCAAGCAATTACATGGGTTGTTACATAAACTAACAAATCTTGTACCCAAGATTAAAAAATCCTTTCCTCAGGATATTTTTTGTCTAGTATGCTTCAGTTGAAATGTTGGTAGTCGTAAGTACCCAAATTGTAAATTTTATAACCTCAGTACATATTTTACCCATAGGCTGATCATAAATTATGTCCTTGCATTTCTTTCAGAGATGTAAGCTTAAGAGGACCACCATAAGTTAGAGCAAACAGTAGAGCCCTGTGGATGACAGCTGTGGACAACATGGTACAGCAAGTTTGGCTGTGTCTCCAGGAAAATATCTAAGGAACCAGTAAAGACGTCTCCGGCCTTACTTGGGTGGCAGCGAAGCTCTGAGATTCTGTCACTGCTACATCCTTTCCAGGATCGCTTTCCTACAACTTCAACTTTTGAGGATTTTGCTGCGCAATATCAGTTTGGAGCGAAAAAGACGGCTAGCCAATTGTCTTTTATTCCCGAATTTGCAAAACTGCTTTTCCAACAATCAACGGGCAAACTTCTACCTGGACAGTCAACTCTGCATTTCCAGCATTTGAATACTTTCTTTATTTCCATTTTTTTGACTGTAGGAAATTATTTTGTTTCCATGAAAATACACGGTTGACCTATTCTGCAGAAGTATCAATTTTAAAGGAGGCAAATTCCTGGGAATTGTCTACAAACTCTACAGGTCAGAGCATTTTTTAACGCTTTGCACATCGGCACCTGAAAAGGACTTTACAGAGCCGTGCAAGAGAAATCCACACCATGGATCCAGACATCGAGGCAGCACAAAGAAGTCGTAACGAAAACAAACCTGACGGGCACATTGTCTTATCAGAAGCAGAGGAAGACAAGACAACATTCTGGAACACTGTGAACATTCTGTTGTCAATATTTGCAGCAGTAGCCAACATCATTGTGGTGATATGTATTTATTTATACTATTATTTTACAAATGGTTAGATAAAACAACATCATTCTACAAATGTACATGAGAAGAAAACCTAAAAGAAAAACAAAAGAAATTTCTTCAGTTTGGAAAAAAACTACAAGAAGAAAATTAGGATTCAAGTGCCGATGACTGTCTTTTCATAACCCAGATAGAAGTTGCTATGTGTACAAAGTGCCTAATAGTCCTAGATACGCCAGACTATGATATAGCCTTAAAGTTAACTAAATATTCTAGTCCTTAGCCAACCTTTCAACTTACAAAGATGTGTGTGGCAAAGTTTGGAGCCCAAAACAACTTGATGGTTGTTAAAGTTGATGCCTAAATTTTCAAGTAATTTTTGTGAATTTCATAACCTACGTACAGTGTATACGTACTGCCTCCACACAAAGCAGGTACAACCAGCTACAGGAATTTTAGGTGCAAAAATCTTGAAACAAGGAATATTGCATTGTAAGGAACATTACAAACTGTTTACATGGAAACTAAGGCTTCCAGAAGATATTACCGTAGCAAAGTCAAATTTGTTGAGTTTTGAATATCGGTACTTGTTTCATTCCTGTAACTGACTTGTTCCTAGCATGGCATATTTGGTACAATGTACCTACATGAGCTATATTCCTTGAATTTTCACGCCGTATTCTACATTATACGTTTAGTAATAACCATATGTGCCTGTCTCATAAGTTTGGTACAATGTCAACTGGGGAGTGAATATGTGGTAAGAAGACCCTTCTCTGTAGATTTACATGTTGTCCTCCATAGTCTGTATAACACAACCTACATGTATATGTACACTGTCCTGGGCTACATGTACATGTATACCTGGCCCCTCACCACTACACGGATGTTGGGGGGCCGCTATATGCGTGATTTAACCAGGCTAAGTTTTACCCAGGGACGAAAATATGTACCTGTACTAACATCTGTGTAACAGCAAACCCATCTGTAAATTGTGTTAGATACAACTGTTACACTACTTTACTGAGAGGACAGTTTGTAAGTGGTGAAAAACCGTGTTTTACATGTAACAGTAACATATTCTGTATTAGATAAAAATGTACCACACATTGTTGTTCATTTTTTTTGTCATGAAAGTGTAATTAATTTAGTCTGTTACATTTCTCTATCAAATGATTGTCCTTATGCTAATGATCTTTTCACATGTAAAGTTAATTATTGTGTACATGTATGTAAAGAAAATACTTTTGAAATCCATGCTCTACATACATGTCTTCCATACATGTTCCGAATGTATGCAAAAATGCCATGTTTCCTATCTACTGGTATCTAAAAACCAGACTAATCCAGAAATTACTGTTTATTTGAGCTTCATCTATTGTCGCTTGTTGAAACACCAGTTTTTGCACTTTTAATAAACCATTAAGCGAGCAGTCCACACATCTCTTGACATTCAATTCTTACATGAGTAAACCACTCTGTTACACTAATACACCAGTTCAGTAACATTTACGTTGTACAGTTTGTGTCGGCCAGGAATGCCAAGACCATTGGGACCATGTCGGAATTCAAAAGCTATAATGTAAACTGAGATATCGGTAGTTAAGCTAAAGTACTTGAGGGAGGCCTTCTATTGACCATGTATGACGTACACATTTCCCAGTAAATGTTTGTAAAACCATGACATGTTGGAGGAAGCATTCTCAGGGGACAGACGGCTTATCATAGTCCTTACACCTGGATTTCGCCAATATTCCGTGACTCTCTGATTTCTTTCCAAGCCGCCTAAAGTGGCTGTTCCAAGACCACCCTCCAAGCTGACGGGTCATTTAGGAAACCCACAACTTTTCAAGCTGGGTGCCTACCATCCATCTGCAAGCTGCTCTATACAAAAAGAGACTCCCTTTACTCTTACCACATTGCTGAAAAAGTAACATGCTGAGTCCAGAATTGTAGATACTTTTTTAAAAGTATTTTTGCACAAAACTTAGACTTTTTAAGGTCATTGTCTATACTTCTTAATAGTCTTTTAGACATTACGGTCTTTAAGTATTTCCCTACTTTAACTCAATCCTATGCAAGGACATTTCAGGGACTATGACATTTAAGGGTATCTCTACAATTGAAAGATGAAAACAACACCATATTTCCATGGCATGTCACAACAACGTAATTTCTGACATATCTATTGACCCACCTAAAAATCATTAGGGACTTTAAAGCTGCTTTCCCTTGTCGAATGCACCATCTGATCTCAACCAGAACTGGCCACATTCCAAGCCAGAAAGATGACGCAACTCACATCTGGATACTCTACATCAAAAACACAATTTTCCAATTCCGTCAAGTCTCACCTTTCTATTGCGCCCTTGCCCTGTACCGCAGTACAGAAGTCTGTCCCAGTGGTTAGATTTAAATCCAAGACAAATAAAAAGTACAGGGAGACTAAGCAAATATTCTGGTGGGTTATACCACAGTTGTTGTTTCTATATTTCAGAACAACCATGACAGTGTATATGCCTGACTCAACTAAAAGCCGAAATGAAACCCATATTTCAGAAGTGACGTACATGCTGATTGAAGTGTCACCGCCAATAACATTGCTTTTCTATATAATAAATCAACAGACTAATCTAATGGAAGCCACAACCCTCGCAAAAAGAAACTCCATATACAGCAACATAAATATGTGTATCTTTATCTTTTCTTTTTTACTAGCATTGTATCTTTTGATCAGCAATGTAGTAAAATTTGATTTCCTTTACAGCAATGAGAACTGCAGAAACCATTTTTTTTCCATCGTCACAGTATGACTCACAGACAGCAATTACATTGCCCCACAGGGAAATAAAAATCAGATTAATCAAGCACAAATCCAAGTAGATTTACAAAAAGGTAATGAGCAAGACCCAGCGGAAACTTTGTCACCAAAAATCTATGGTCTTTAAATGATTACGTCTGCCAGGATGGGATATTTCTGCAGTACATTTGCGCAGTGCAGTGACAGGTCCTGTGGGACGCACATTGTAGTGCTACTGCCATATGGGCTCCAAAATCTAGGAGGAAATAAAACAACAGACTAATTAGATGTCCTCCTTTGTCAGCAATATTTTACGGGCTGAGCATAGATCCCCAAGGAAAGTTACAGTGGCAGCTCACGAAGTACCTCAACGCTACACATTGATCCTAAGGAAAGTTACACTACCTCCGCTATCAAATTTTTGTCAACTTTTCAAACAAAACATGATTCAGAGCTTCCACATGTTGGGCATGTATGAATTTATCATATTCTCTTACTGGTGGAAGAGCTGTAGCGCTTTCCTGTTTAACTTTCCTCTTGAAAATGATATATTTATGTCCTTGGTGCTGAATGATATTCAATGCAGCTATCAAATATTTGTCAACTTTTCAAACAAAACATGATTAAGAGCTTCCACATGTTGGGCATGTATGAATTTATCATATTCCCTTATTGGTGGAAGAGCTGTAGCACTTTCCAGTTTTAATTTCCTCTTGAAAATGATATATCTACAATGCTGTCCTTGGTGCTGAATGTTATGGTATGACACAGCTTAAGTTGTCAATCCAAGCTGTCAGAGGTAGTACTTGTTCCTGGTGCTGAATGGCATTTGCATTGATACTGATGGTGCCTGAAACTTGATGGCACATCGATACCAATCCTTATCAAAGCCTGTCAGACATACATAGTATCTCTCCTTAGTGCTGAAAAAAAAGTTATGCTGCTACTAAAGATTTAGTATTGGTGCCTGCTTAAGCTGTCAAATGTTTGGCAACTTTTCAAACAAAACATGATTAAGAGCTTCCACATGTTGGGCATGTATGAATTTATCACATTCCCTTACTGGTGGCAGAGCTGTAGCGCTTTCCTGTTTTACCTTCCTCTTGAAAATGATATTTTACAATACTGTCCTTGGTGCTGAATGATATGGTGGGACACAGCTTAAGTTGTCAATCCAAATTGTCAGAGCTAGTATTTGTTCCTGGTGCTGAATGGCATTTGCATTGATACTGACGGTACTTGAAACTTGATGGCACATCGATACCAATCCTTATCAAAGCCTTTCAGACATACATAGTATCTCTCCTTAGTGCTGAAAAGAAAGTTATGCTGCTACTAAAGATTACTATAGGTGCCTGCTAATGCTGAATGACATACAAACTTCTGGTGCTATCCTTTGTGCTAGGTTACATGTAGTCTATTAGTTCCACCTCAGTTTCCAACCAATGAAACATATTTATATGATAGAATTTGTTATAATGGTGCTGAAGTGATTTTGATAAGCATACCCCATGATGACATATCCAAGAAAAATTAAGTCAAAGGTGTTTAAGCAGCAATCCTATTTTGTTGGTTAAGTCACATGTATATTATATAGGGAAGATAACTTTTACAGATTCAAGACTCATGAAAAAGGAAGCAAATTATTGTTTTCATCAAAATTTTTCAACTGCTGGCTACAACAAATTGATTGTCGTCGACTTTTTTTCCAGTTTGCCAAACAAATGAGGGGTCTGTGTTCCACATTACTGAGATTTGTGTGGCCTTATCCCAGACGAACATTACACGTTTTGATCCTCGTAAATCTCATCAGCATCACAGACTCTTCCCGAACGTAAAGTATCTGTTTACCCTATGATCCATACATGACTGCTCCAATTTTTCTACAAATCTAGGTTAATGACATCACGCATTACTGTCTCCCCCAGATTTAAACAAATCATGAAACTAAATCATAGCTAGACATGAAAGAAATGAAAGATACAGAAGGACATAAAAGCCATTAGCCGAACACTGTTCTTTACGGCTAATTAGATTGTTGCCTAAGCAGTGCTACAAATGTAACACACATATACACGTACAGGGCTCAAAATACCAGCACGTACTCAGAATGTATTAGCACGTATGAAGTTGTGTTTGCATACACAAGGATAATAGCCCATACATAGTTTCCAAATGTTGTTTCGAAAAGACAAAATTTTGATGCAACGTTGACCAAACATCCAACAGATAATGTGATGACTTCTATTGTAACTACAAGCCTACAAGCCTACAACCCCTCAGTGTATCTGAGGCATCTACAATTAATCTAAAAAGTGTTACATGTATACCAAAACAGTATTTGTTCATCGACATATCTTGGTTGAACCACATAATTAACATTATCAAAGCGTGCAAAAAAAAAGTTGGAGACACACAGTAATTCAACTTTCAAACTTGCATAAACACTTCACAAGTGCAACAACAAGGCACAAAATAAGCAGAGAAATTGGGCGTTTGCTAATGTAAATGTGAGGCTCTTGCAAAAGCTTCATGACGTCAAGGGTGTCAAGAGCTTTGTAAATATAGGCCCTGATATTTGCACAAACAGATAAAGTAGAGCTTTAAAGTGCACCAGTCTTATAGAAGAAGTAAAGATCTTCTTTTCTAAAGCTGCTGTCCATAGTGGATCTTTATCTGCAGCAAATGATATCAAACTTACAAAATACTTGATACAACATTGGTGGGTCAGGGCTCGAAATACTGGGTGCATGTGCACCCAGGTGCACCCAAAATTGGAACTGTGCACCCAATTATTTTCTGTGGGTGCACAGGGTGCACCCAAATATTTTCTTAGGTTTATGTATGCAAAGATATCAATGTATACTAGTATACATCATATTCTTGACATCTAAGTGTTAGAAAGATAATACAAATTTCTGTCATGGTACTTGTTTAAGAATTCGATAGCTTGTAGCTAAGTTTTGCTATCAGGTTGTACTTAAATTTAAGCTGGGTGCACCAGTGCTGCACCTAATCCCAAAAATGAATTTCGAGCCCTGTGGGTAAATCTATCTCTCTACAAAGACAGATGGAAAGCTTTAAAAGTCAGAAAATATAAACAGTGCAGTTCTTTTCAGATGCTGGGTGCCAAGAAATATGTCTTTGTATGATCCTCTATAAGTTGAAAAAATATTAGAGCTGCCAAATATGGTTGCACTGACCATTTTTAGCCAAACCGACTGCAGATTCATTTATGGCTTCTTGCTAGCAAATTCCTTTAAAAAAAACTTGTTTGTGTAACGATGTTAACTTGGAAAAAGAAAAAAGAGACCAGGGACGTCTCCAGATTCAAATTTTTATACTGTCCCATTCACTGTTTAGGAGCCCATGCTGTTGAATTTTGTTGCTAAATCTACCATTTCAAGCTTACGAAAAAGGCATGAAGTTCAGATTTTTGTCGGATGAGTCTTTGTCTGTCCCAACAAGCCAATTTCCATTCCGGGATAAGTCCTTGTGTCGGCCCTGCTACAGACTAAAAGACATTCATTTGCCTAATGTAAATGGCCTATACTTGAGTTGGCTCCAGTTTAATATCAGGGCTTATTCTTCACTGCGTCATCAAAATATAAGCTGTACTGCTCTGGATTCATTAGTGCCGAGACAGATTCAAGGACATTCGGATGTGACACAAGTTCAAATTCACAAGGCGCTCAACAATACCCCCACAAAGACATCTGTAATGTAGTTAGCTGCGCACGATTCATTCATTTCTTGCACTAAGTTTCGGTTAATGACATCAAAGGGAGAGATTCCATCAAAAGTACTCCAAACCCTCTATGAGTAATTGGCAAAAGGAACAGACAATCTAATAATAGTCTCATACAAAATTACATGACCTTCCTCAAAAACAAATTTAACTGCTTAGTAGTTACAAATGCCATTGACCGACCTAACTTATGTCAATCAAGGACAAACACGTTATTGCAGCTTCTTTAAGCCTGGGAGCTGATACACAGATATAAAAGAAATCCAAGATCTCATAGAGTCATAAATCCCTGAAATATCAAGAGTTTATGTAAATTTCTTGACAAAACATAACACAACCATGTCGACGTCACACATTCTCCACTATCAGGCGTATCTTGAGTTTTAGCCATGTAGAATTTGAACACAGGTCAGCCAGTTTCCAGTTACAACGCAGCCAGTGGGAACAAACGTGAACCTGGGCCAGTGAGAACAAACTTGAACACACAACAAGACAGACAAACCAAAAATGAAACCTCTACTTTCATGGAGGTAACAAATCAGAGGGAACATGATTTTTTCTCAGTATAACTCTACGGCTAATACATGTAGTCACCCACGACTAATTCCAGACAGGGGCCTGTCTCTGTCTTGTGCGATATCATCGATGATGTCAATCAGAAATTTGGCAGGATTTGTTTGCTGGTGGGGTAAGATGATATGCAGACAGGCCGGTATGATGGAGCTGTTATTTCCACTGGGCCAACACCTGCAAATTGAGCAACGATTGCCAATATATCACGCCGGACAAGCCTTGGTATGTAGCGAGGGAGTCACCTTGGCTCCGGCGGACTTCAACAATTCAGTATCGTGGAGCGTGTCACGTATATTCAGTCACGCTTAAAACATAACTGTGTTATCCGACAACTCATGAAGTAGCCTGTGCATCATAGCATGGGACTAAACAGCTCACACATGCATGTACATGTACATGTACTGTATGATTTTGACTTGAGTAATATACTTAACACTCAAAAGCTGGCACGTTATTGTACTAGTAATTTGTACATGTACTTCGCCTTTTAGGCATGAGCAATATTGAGCATAAGCAACACCAACTTCTTTTCTTGGTCCTGGATTTCTAAACAAAACCAATTGAGTTGGCAAGTAGAATGAAAATGATTTTCTTCAACTCCATAGTTTATGATACCAAAATAAGGGCAATTTAGAATTGATATATGTCCAGAATTTTTCTACAATCATAAAAAATGAAGTGGGAAAAAACAAGGACCAAAAGATCTGACTAGGGTGGCCTACATTTTTGTAAATGATGGTAATCTCATGTTATACTAACCATGGACAACTTTATTCACTAGCAAAGTTGGCTGATTTCTGTCTCCACAATTAGCAAAAACAGTCAAAACCATAAAGACAAAATCATTACACTGGAGCCTCTGATGTCATCTACTATTGGGTCCATGCCTCATTAGCATCAGACATGACCCATGGCACAGTTAAGCACAATTACAGTTACATTATGTTCAGTCTGAGACTCTGACCACTTGTTTCAGCCTCGTTATTCCGAAAACAAGGTAAATTTCCTTCAGGAAAAGACGACTCATCAGTCATATGGATCACTCCGGGGCCAAATCTGGTTAGACCACCCCTAACAAGATTGGAGTATTGCTGGGTTACATGGCCTGAATCTTCCCCTATCATACAAATGATTTTTCTGTGTTCACTGCAATTACAAATAGACACTAGTAGTAAACTGATGCTCTGTACATGAAACAGAGCTACCAAGCAAGAAATAAGAGCTCTAATAACCCTGTGAAATATTCAGTATGTTTGTAAATTCCTTGTTTCTATTATAATGAATTTTCTAGCTTTAATAGAATTTTGTCCAAATTGCTTTTTCCTGTCAGTTTGTAGGACCAATTTTGGACCCAAGCCAACCTTCCCATCCTGGCAGTCTCTAGTTACACTACTTCACATCCCGTCACACCAAAATACTTGAATAACAATGGACATGCACCAACACAAATAAACACACAGATACCTTCATTTTCATGTACTAGGTAACAATAAAGGACTATTGCTACATTTTCAGGAAGTTAAGATATAATACATGCAAGATTCCAAGTTTTATACCTAGAATTTTAGGGGCAAAAGAATGCTTTTCTCGTCCGTTTTATTTTCAAAAACAAGAAACAAAATCATATCCATTGTATCCACTGTTTACCATTACTTAAACCAATGTCTTTCATTCAAAGAGTCCCACAACATGCACGTATACCATAGTCAATGTTAGCATAATAAAGATGCTGACCTATCCCTATTGCGACATTGTAGTAATTGGATGCATGACTTTCACATGAATCACATCATTATATGAAGCAGAGCATTGAAAGAATAACTAGGTAAACTCAGCAAACCATAGTATGCATTATCATCACAGACGTCCCAAACACAGTCAAATGTCTTTATATTGAAGGTGACATTGCTTAGATTAATGACTACAGACTAGTATATCGAGTAGTTTGTGTGGCTTTGGGATGTACCCTATGCACCAGGGAAATAGATTTTAATCAAAATAAAAACAAACAAATGATCAGCAAAAAAGGGGAGCGTGATAATGTACCTTCAGGATGAGTCATGAAATCAATGAAAAGGAACATGTTTCAACAACAATGTTGACGGAAGAAAGGAAATTGACAAAAGAGAAAGATACCACTGACCCCAAAACAAGCCCTAGTTTAAGTACTGTAATTCCCTTTGTCTTCTCGGTATCAAACTTTTACGATCTGAGAAAATTTAACTTGTTCTCGGGACTAAATGTTCACGGTGGCAGCAGGAAAAAAGCTCTTACATGTATATCATTTGTTATCAGTAATGATAATTTCACGTTACAGTCGCACCGTGAAAACAGTGAACATAAAAGTACATTGAAAAAATCAGGAATAACAGTACATCTTTGCCAAGATCTATTCTATTCTGTGGAAAAGACAAATCTCTGTAGCTAACCTCTTTTAAATGTCACATTTACACTGCAATCATCTAAATGTCGACAGAAATGTTAAGGACATGCCATTATGTCGT
This sequence comes from Branchiostoma floridae x Branchiostoma belcheri, assembly GCA_019207045.1. NCBI lineage: Eukaryota > Metazoa > Chordata > Leptocardii > Amphioxiformes > Branchiostomatidae > Branchiostoma > Branchiostoma floridae x Branchiostoma belcheri. Next base: position 15,936,152 of record CM033032.1, on the reverse strand, counting down.
GTCATTAGGTCACTGATGAATCAAACTACACTGTATTGGCCAGTGTCTGGCCAAACTGCCCCTAGCCTAGTAGTAGTCTGTCCTATGTTCGCTTCTGCTACACATCTGGGGAACTGTACATTCAAATCTTTTGGTGTTGACATCAGTTGAGCAAATTAAGGAGTGTGTTCTAGAGCACTCATTCAAACAGGCATTCCAACACCTGTTTGAATACAGAGATCACTTAACCAATTCAAGTTTTTTGGGTAGCAGAAGCAAAAATAGAAGGGAACTACTACCTGGATGGGACCAATCAGTGCCCTCGTCCAAAATTTGGATGAGAATTGAATATTCCAGTTGTTAGAGACGTCAAAGTTCCCATGTGGAATAGCAGAGAAGCGACTGTATATAGTGTATAACAAATGTCAGAGCAAACTAGTACTATCCGGATGATACACAGTAGTAAAAGAATAATATGCTAAACAAAAAAAAACATTTATCTTGTATTGATGTACATGTGGCTTTTACCCCATTTGAGAACATGCCAACAAATAAAATGCAACTGTTGTGCATCATCTGTGTTCTCAGCATGTACATTAACAAGACTGAACCGAAAACAGAGATAAAATGCAGCTAGAATCATCCATCACAAGCAGGCTCTTCCTGAATTTGTGACGTGTTCTCCCTGTAGCCATCCATCATTCAAAATTACATGGGCAAACAACATTAATCTTCCCCGACAGTTCGTCTTAAAATTGAATTAAAAAATGCTCCATGCTGATTACTTTCTCCATGATTAAATATTACAGGCCCGCCCCTGCGATGTTTTCTATTTTTGTCATCATCACTCGTTGACAGGGAATGTGTGGAGAAAAAACGTCATAATTCTTAGAAACCTAACATTTCCTCATTCTTGGAATGACTCCAAAATAGTAAAGAAAGTAGCTACTGTTGTAAAGAAAGCAGCTACTGTTGTATATATGTGTTTGTAGCCATGGTAGAAATAGGATAGCAGGGTTGAACAAGTTTTCTAAAATCCACTTGTCCTATCGGGCAAGCACATAAAAAATGTACTTGCCCAAACCAATTTTTCACTTGCCCAAAATTCAAATGTCACTGTTACTAGTATATGCATTTTCACTTCCAGCAATGGAATTCTCTGTAGACAATTGCTTGATGTCATGACTGTAAAAAGTAACAAGTATATCAAAATTGCACTAAAATCAATGGAAAAATCTATGTAGGACATGCACTTGCCCGAACAGCACTTTCACTTGCCCTGGACAATAGGGCTAGTGGACTTGTTTATCCCTGGATAGGCGATAACATCTTGGAAGCTACAGTCAAATCTGTACAACTACATAAGGATCACCTGGCCAATGTGATCACTTTTTGATTTTTCCAACTGGCACGATTTCCAAAAAGACTTACGGACCCTGTCAATAGTGACCACCTACATTGTATCCACATACACAGACCAGATTTTATTGGTCTTTTTGGATAACCCTACGTGGTCTTATTGGGTAGTTTGACTGTCTGTTTTAATGATACTGTAAGGTCTAAATCAATGTAAGGGGGGAAACAAGGCAATGGCCTTAAAATCAATGTATCAATGATACTCATTGTACAAGCACCCGCCAGTTTTAAACAAGATAGAACTGCAGAAATACATTTTAAAAATCTTGAACTGAAAACAAGGAAAACCACGTCTTCTTCAGAAAACGATACACGATCTCATTCACAGGTTTCAAAATGGCAACAAATACCCCACAAAGTTACAAAGATATCACCATTACATCGACGACTCCAGTAAGCAAACTTGACATGGATGATAAAACAATTACAAACCAAACAAATTAATCCTTCCCCCTGAGGACTGATAGCACAACTGGCAAATTACTGTTGTTCCCTGCTTCAACATAATCACATCAAGTAGTCATTCCCGATAAACATACACATTTGCACCCATCAATTTATCTCATATGTAGCATTTCCTCTTTCCTGTGGGGAGTGGTTTCAACCAGTTTCATCGGAGTCTAGGGGCTTGTGTTGTAAAGGCTTTCTTTAACAAGCTTGTTGCTGTGTGTAGTGGTAGAAATCAAGTATATGGACCTATTTACTGTTTTTCATCATAAAGGTTTTTAGATGGCGTTTTCCAGAACCAAACTGTACCATAAGGTAGAGTCAGTATATGAAGACCTTACAAAGCACAAAAAAATGTTACAAATGTACATTTTGTAAATTAATAAACAGTTACCATAAATGATGAAATTTTTCTGGTGGTTCACAGTTTTTGCTGTAGCCTTTTCATGGCCAACTTAAAGTGAACATGCTTGTTCTGTCTTCTGCCCTCCCTTTCAACTTCACACTAGAAACTATCGCAAACATTCCCTACTACAAAATCAAATCTATGCGCATTTATAGGAACTTGATACACTAAGCCTGTCAACTTAAGCTGACTTGTGGCAACCATTCAAGTATTTCACAAGGGGGTGAAAAAATGAATCAGATGTGAATCTCCTTACCTTATCGTGTTCTTTGACATTGACGTACGTCGCGCAGAGTATCTTTATTCTGAGCGGGCTCTGGATGTCGTAGATACAGCGGATTTGCGCGGTGCCGTTGGAGGGGTTGAGGACGGCGCTGGAGCCCCTACGAGCGTAGGACGGCAGGTGGAATGTGGATTCAGGCAGCGAGGCGTACACACCCTCTTTGGACATCAGCATCAGGTTGGGAAATCTGCTTCTCGACAGGCACATTCGAATGTACTGGAAACCAACACATAAACAAAAATCAACCGAAAATAACTTCACCAGGTTGGTAGACCATAGGATATAGGAGTTTTCTTTTACACAACCAGTTAATCTCACTGAGAGAAGCAGAACTCCAGTTAGAAGCACTGAGGAAGATGTCTGACAGGCATTGACACATCAGCAAAGTTCAGATCAACTGGTATGTAAAAGAAAATTCCTATATCAAACAATCAAGGTTTGTGCACCATGAATTCAACACTTTGGGCACATGCACCACTAATACATATATGATAGAGGGCTATTTGATATCATGGCAGCTGTTTTGTATATCATGGTTGGAGTTTACCCTGTTCTTAATCAGTTAATGTATGTGTTTTAATTGTTTACTGATCCAGTTTTTGCAAGAAAATTACATTTTAGTTGTACTTACCAATCAATAAGTTTCAAGGAAAATGTTGATTATACACTAAGCAATAACGTCGAGATCCTTTGTTTTTCACAATCATTCTTCCATTATCTTCATGACCTTACAAACATACTTTTTTAAATTGTCTTTACTCATCTTCAAATACAATTAACAGTGTTAGCATTACCCTGCTAAAATTCTATTTTGCAGGAGGGTACTAAAAAGTGTTGACGTTATGGTTCCTGACGTTACAAGTTCAGTGATCTATAGAGATGAGATGCACACATCAACCAGATTCAAAATCTATCAACTTGTTTCAAAGACTGTTATCTCGCTTATTTCAATCCTTGGCTGAACTTTCCTCATCATTAAGACCTGATAATTCATTAGAAATAAATTCATTTAAAGTGGTGCCATATGGCATGTTTTACAGAACGTTTCAATTACTGAAGTCTCTACCTAACTCCCAAATTTAGAAATATATCAGGCTTCAAAAACACATTAACCGGATGCCTAACTTTACCACAGGCTGCAATACAAAGACCAGGTGCTAGAGGGCTCTGTTGCACAGTCAGACATAACTCTCCCAGCAGAATCAACATGTGGTAGCCAGCAATAGTAACTACTGTAACAGTAGAAGCCATTTAATTGCACACCCCATTTGCCAGCGTATTTTGTGCAATTATCCAGGTGGTGCAACAATGCGAAGTTATCCAGCTGGACCGCATTGGTGTGGGAATTAGCGATTCCGTGCATTTAACAGACGTGTGCAGTAATCCATTGTGCAATGAACTGGCTTCTACTGTACATGTATAAGAAATTCCTGTTACAGTATACAAAGACATCTAGTCATACCTTATACTGTATAATGGGATATCTGCCTAACATGTACTCCTCAGCTCCACACACTTTCAGCACATAGCTGCTCTGGTACCCCTCTATACACTGCTGCTGCTGCTCGGGGGTCAAGCCCATGGTTCTCGTCTTCTTCCTGATTGGACAGTTCCATGGGGGCAAAGGTTAGTATGTAAATTATGACCAACTATGGCAAAAACTGGTTATTGCAGTTATATGGTTTGTCAAGCAATATAAACGTGTGAAAAAATTTGGAAGTTTGCAAAAGCAAGGCTCGAAATACCACCTGCATAAGCAGGTTAGTGCAGGTAAAATTGGAGCTGTGCGGGTATTTCTGGTGTCTACCTGCACCTAACCTGCACTGGTCTATGTACTGGGTTTTTATATACATGTACTATGATGTAGGGGTATGTAGATTCTTAGTAGCTGTATTGACTGTTACCACCTATTAAGTATAAAAGAAAAAATAGCAATGGTTCCTGAACAATTTTAGTATGATCTATACTTCCTAAATTCAGAGTGGTGCAGGTAAAATTTGTCTGGTGCAGGTAATTTTCGATGTTACCTGCACCAGTACAGGTATGCAGAAAATAGCATTTCAAGCCCTGAAAAGCAACCTGATATACAACACTATATATGACATTCTGTGGATACTCACTTTATTGCCCCGGCTATGACATCTTCAGGTAGAGACGACTTGGAGACTTTAACTGTGTACTTTTGTCTCTCGTTTTCTCTTGTTAGCACCCAGATGGTCACTATGATGTGCCCTACAACAGAATAAGGAAAGAAATAGGTGTAAAGTTTTATATGTTGATAGAAAGGTAAGGCTACCATCACTGAGAATACAAAACATGTGGAGCATTCCTACAATCTAATATTGCTGTTCAGAACTAAATTAATTTACCTTGGAATGACAACTATACACCTTATTTGCTATGCAGATCTCTCACATGTCTATCATTATGTTGTAGAAGTACAGATATCCAATGCCTTTAAAAACTGTCACTGTTGGAAGAATATTGTAGTAACTGTATGCATACGTGACTGATGAACCTCGTCAACAAAACCACATCTATTACAGTCAATGAGCTGTACCTATGTCCAGTTTGGCATCCAGGTTTTTCGGGAGTGAGGGGTCAGTCTCTATGATGGGTGGGTAGACGTAGAGAGACTGGCCGCTCTGACCGTCCTGGTCTCGCTCCTGGACAGACTGTAGACACGTCGTCAGGATGTTTCGGCGGAAGTCTATCACCTCTGGGTCTTTCACTGTGCCAAATTCTGTCACAGGCATGCTTATGGCTAGACCTGTGGATAGGGAAAAAGGTAAAAGGTACTGTAAATGCCTTTAAGTTCGCGGGGATTGAATTTCGCGGTAGCGGGAAAATGGACTTTTCGCGGTGGTTTTAATTTCGCGGTAGCGCCATGCACTGTAGTCTCTTACTGTTATGGAAAAATGTTCGCGGTGGCTTTAAATTCGCGGTAAAGCGGCCACCGCGAAAACCGCAAACATTTCTGCATTTACAGTAATCCATTGTCTCTAGGGTATGGTATTGGAAGACTGCACCCATTCCTCTCATCACTATTTACCTCCCCAATCAAATTCAGATTGGAATATGCAAAGTCGTGGAATACACGTACAATATGATGATGATGAATATGCCTTGCAGGTATTTCTGGTGTCTACCTGCACCTAACCTGCACTGGTCCATATACTGGGTTTTATACAAAAATGTCCTATAATGTGGGTGTATATGGATTGTTATTAGCTGCATTGATCGCTACCACCTATAGAGTATAAAAGTAAAAAAAAACAGCAATGGTTCCTGAACAATTTTAGTATGATCCATACTTTCTAAATTCAGAATGGTGCATGTAAAATTTGTCTAGTGTAGGTAATTTTCAATGTTACCTGCACCAAGTATTTCGAGCCCTGAAGAAGTTACAAGGATCTTTGTTCTAAGGTGCATGCATCATACATTTTGTAATGTAAAAGAGCTCAAATGATAATATGATTTTTCTTTCTTGATAAAGAATTCTGAAAGGCTCACTTATTTCAGAGTTGACTATTTTCTCTTTCCTGTTGCCCCTGGCTTCAGTGGAATGTTCATTCCTTGACAAAGACTGGTGCTGTTCAGTCGAAAATTTAGGTGAGTCCAATTTTTGTGTTGGATATTACAGTTAAACAAGTTCAAGAATGACTTCTACCAACACAAATGAGCTTTCAAGTTGAGCTCAAATGAGAATGTTGCTACAGTTTATTATGTTTCCCGAAGGGAGAACATATAGTATCCTTACAGGTATTTGCATATAACAAAAAAGTCAGGAGAAATGGAAGTTGTACACGTTTCCATCTTTTTGATTGGCTGACATTCTTACTATCTTGCTCAGACGTCAGGGCTAAACCTATCAACGCAAAGGTCACAAAATGGCAGTCCCCACAGAGCAGCTTTTTGATTGGGCAGAAGTCTAGCTTGATACGTCAGGGGTAAACCTATCAACGCACAGACCAGCTTTTTGATTGGGCAGAAGTCTAGCTTTGTCATGGATACGTCAAATGTGAACCAATGAGCTGCTAGGTCACTGCACTGTAGCAGTCACGCGCGCGTCTACGAGGTGGTGTTTTGGTTTGTCGGCTCGCGCGTACGAGGTGTGTTTTGTCGGCTCCACAGCTCCACCAGCTGCACTCGGCTCGGTGTTTTGTCGGCTCGCGCGTGCGAGGTGTGTTTTGTCGGCTCCACAGCTCCACCACGCACTGCAAAGCAGGTAAGCAACGGTACATTTCCATGGCCTTAGCGGGACAAAATTTACGCTGCACGAATCTCATATTTTCCCCTTGATCCACGCTGCACGAATCTCATATTTTCCCCTTGATCCACGTTGTGCTCCCATCCCCGAAAAACTAACGTTAGATCCACAGAAATATAGGCCGTTCATGTTCAAGATGTTTACTAAGTTTCCGTGCTTTACAAGCCTTTTAAGTCCCTTTGTTGACAAAATTTACGCAAGCGGTAAAGGCCGCACGTAGCAGCGTGCCGGGGATGGCATAATTTTTTCTCATACCGTGGCCCTTGTGACAACAAATATTCTATAACTGAGGTATCATGCGGCTGCACGCCGGCACATCCACGAACATTCTACCCAGAAAATAATCGCTATGATCCGAAAATGTTGCAGGCTTCTTCTTTGCGGGAGTTTTGTTTTTGTGTCACCAGAAAAATGCGACATCATTTATTTTCGGTGAATAACCCACGCTAACTCTCAGCACAATTACGGCTGCATCGAAACCCAAAATTACGCTAGAGACACCATCAATGGAAAGTTCTTTGGATTATGCATTTATTTTAACTACGATGGTCCAATGTAATCGTGAAAATAGCGTTCTTTTGCGTTTTAAAATGTAACTCTTTGAAACAAAAAAATGGCGGCAGCAAGCAGCAGCCGATGGAAAGCTCCCATGATGCACCGCTCCAACCAATCAGAGCGCGACTTCGCCGGGGATTCCCCCTCTTTATGTATTCAGTTGTTGTTGTTGTGCTGCCATTCACCAATCAGAGGTGCGTATT